>BGPR01005125.1:31159-94602 GCA_013235015.1 Araneus ventricosus
AGATAAAAGTATTGTAACTTAATTTGATAATAGCAAACCATCTTATTTGGGACAGATAAGAGATGAAAAAGCGCAGCGTTTCAGACTTACGTTCTTTAAATAGCACATTGAGATAAGAATTAGAGTATAATTACTTCTTTCCTGTTTGTAAATAGTAAATCTACATGAGCTGCAGAAAATGGAATGTTCCACTTTAATGCTTCACATGGAAGAATTTTATGCCGCTTAAAATTCACCCGGTCAAATGTTTTCGCTTACAGAATACTCATTATTTAGAAATCGGCATTGTAATTGATTGAATAAAATAATCTCTGTCATAAAGGAATAAAATTCCTCTCGGCAAGCCAGAAGATTGATTTATTCATAAGATGGCGTTATGGGATTTTTAGCTGCAAAGATTATCATCCCCGCTTTCACAAAGCCGGAAGGAGTAGATAGATTCCTTTTTACTTTCTCGTATACGAAGTATACAAAGAGAAAGTATTGTAATCGTCAAAAAATTCGAACTCGAGATTTTGACGAATCTTGGCTTTTTAGACCTCCCCGACACAATTTCGGAATTATGTCTGTCTGTGTGTCTGTGAACACGATAACTCGAAACCTATTGGAGATAAAGGAATGAAATTAGGTATGTGGTCTTTAAACATAATTTATAGGTTTCTGTCAAATTTGGGACAAAGTCCGTCTACGGGACATCTGTCTCTCTGTCTGTCCGCGGTCATGTGAACACTATAATTCAGAAACTTGAATAGCTAGATGGATAAAATTTGGTACACAGTTTTATCGTCATGAATGTAGGTCCACATAAAGTTTGGACCAAATCCGTCAAAGGTTTGATGGTCTGTCGGACTGTATAATAGCCATACTTGTAAAAGTTATATTTCCTAAACTCTTTGGCTTAGATAAATAAAAATTGGTATAACGGTTGCTAACATTAATTATAGATCTGTGCCCAATTTTCATCTCAATCGGTTAAAAAACAGGTGTTCAAATTGCATATTAATTTTTTTACTTTTGAAACGAATCCGTATCTCCACGCTCATGCGTAATAGAAGAAATATCTCTGCACGCGGAAGCTATGGAGCGAATTACGTCACTCTGTCCTTGAACCGGCAAGAGTGGAATCGGTACGCATCTCTTTGAATTTGATTATTTACCTAAATATTTTACAATCTCTATAATCTACAATGAAAAACCTTCTGATAGTCATTGAATTCTGGGTTACAGTAAGTTCGAATTTTTTTATCCGCGAGGGGAGAGGGGAAACAGCACCTTTTTGGGGAAGTATACGAGAAAGTTTAGGGGAGGACACTCCCGCTGGTTTTTGAAGATATAAGAATTCTCACCCCCGTATTTCCCTCCGCTAATTTCTTAAGGATGAAGAGGCGGTGGAAGAGAATGCAACTGATGAGAGGATTCCCACGAGCTGTCAATATCTTAGGTTAAAAAGCAGTCGAAAATAGGGGTTGAAAATCCCTTTTTAGCCCCTTATTTCTAAGCAATTGCAGCTATCGAAAAGCTTCCAACACAAAATTTGTTCGCTATGAGGAGGCCAACATTCGTCAAATTTGAATTATCTTTCATTTTTAATAGTAAGAGAGTTACGGGGAAATGAAAGACATTCCCCATGACAATGAGGAAACTTTCACCCTCTCCATAACAAATTCCTCACCCCTACAAAGCCATTCGTGTTCACAAGAGAGAATGGGCAATGAACGGAACCAGCGGGAGTGACCTCCCCGAAACTTTCTCGCATACGACCAGTAATGCGGGGTGGGTAAACACCCAGTGGGTAGGTAAATATTTTTGGGGTATTTACCCAAGGCCTGGTTATTTTGAGAAAAAATATGAATGGTGATTTACAATGAAACATATAAAATTCATGAATTCCCAAAAACTTACTATTTTGCAAAAAAATTGCGTCTATTCGCAATTTTTACGCGCGCTGAGGTACCACAACTTTATTCAACGTTTTTGAGTACGAAATCTTTCTATAGATATCGCACAACATTTCACTACACCTCTGTTTAATCACAGGAGTCCATCTGGAGATTGTCAGAACGAAGTTTCGTTTTGGGGATTGCCATAATTTCCGAAGCGCGTGTTTGCGGCTCGCTACAATTTCCGCCAAGAAGAAACGCCGACCATACTCACTTGAGTAAAATAAGCGAAACGCTCAGCAACACACAGTCGTAATGTGCATTTTGAACTAAATATGCAATTTGAACACCTGTTTTTTAACCGATTGAGATGAAAATTGGGCACAGATCTATAATTAATGTTAGCAACCGTTCTACCAATTTTTATTTATCTAAGCCAAAGGGCTTATGAGATACAAGTATGCG
Source organism: Araneus ventricosus (assembly GCA_013235015.1). Lineage (NCBI taxonomy): Eukaryota > Metazoa > Arthropoda > Arachnida > Araneae > Araneidae > Araneus > Araneus ventricosus. The sequence continues at coordinate 33,505 of BGPR01005125.1, forward strand.
AATATACAAACCGACAGACAGTCAACCCGTTGACGGATTTGGCCCACAATTTTGTACGGACCTACATTCATGACGATAAAACTGTGTACCAAATTTTATCCATCTAGCTATTCAAGTGTTTGAGTTATAGTGTTCACATAACTTCGGACATACAGACAGACTTCCCCTTGATGGATTTTGTCCAAAATTTGACAGAAACCTACAAATTATGTGTCAAGTTCACATACCAAATTTCATCCCCGTAGCTCTAATAGTTCAGAGTCATCGTGTTCACAGACAGACATAATTCCAAAATTGTGTTTTTCGGACTCAGGGGTGTCTAAAACGTGGAGACTCGTCAAAATCTCGAGTTCGAATTTTTTGACGATTACAAAACTTTCTCTTTGTATACTTCGTATACGAGAAGGTAAAAAGTTTGCAGAAATTTTGGTCAGGAAAACCATCGCAATAGGTAGCATTTCCATAAAGAATCTACCTGAAAACATATTGTGTGCCTTGTCGAAACGCGTGTTTGTTTAATTATTAAGTCCATTCTTAAGATTCTTTTTCTCTAATCCAGCCAAATATGGAATTATTGATATTGCTTATTTAGAATGACATATACTGTTGATAAGCGCCTCGATTATGCAAATAAAGCTCTCAAAATTTTGCTTCGGTGCGCAAAAACGTGGCTCGTAATAAATCATCATTTGCTCTGCGATGATGGAAAAGTTATTTCTGTTCTACATTTTTTTTTTCCTGTGAACCATTTTATCCGATAACCTTTCGTGCTCCGCGCTTCATTCGGAGGGAAGGAGATCGTTTGACAACAGCTGTTTGGTGTGTGTTTAGATAGCAGGTTTATCGGAACTGTTTATCTCGGTACGGAGTTGTATCGTGATGTTTTGCTTCTACATCTGCCACTTTTCCGCAGCTATTCTCTTTCATCAGCCAATCAACAGCCAAATAATGGACAAAAGAAGAACTTTCGAGAATAAAAAACAAAAATCTAACCTCACTGACTAAACGCCCCGCATTATTTGCGGAAAACGGCATTAAAAATACGGCAGACGATTTCGAAACGAAATGCAATGCTCGCAATACACAACGAAATAGTTCTTACATCATTTCTCGAGAACAGGGAAATTAAGTTTCAAAAATTTAAAAGAAGAAAACTGAAATGAGGGACGAAATCAGCTTGATTTATACGTCATTTGAGCAAAGAATCTAATGAAGACATCTACTACACGTTAATTTCATTCAAAATACGTGAAAAAAATTAATAAAACCAACAGAAATAGATATTACTAATTCTGTGAACTATAGACATTCATATGCCCCCCCCCCCACAAAATCTAATAATTGTTCTTCGTCGCAGCCATTGTTGTTTAGCCATTTTTTTTTTTCAAATGAGAATTATTTGAAAAAAAATAAAATTATTTATTTCTATATTTTTTTATCAGGATTAACAAAATTACAATTAGATGTTGGAATAATGAATGGAATTCCATTTGGAAACGTTGATTATTACAGAAACGGAAACATTAAAATGACCGCAATCTTCAAACGAAATCAAAAAATAAAAATCCTTACACATCCATCTTTTTTAAAGACGTCAAGGAACATTCATGCTGAATTCGAAGAGAATCGAACAGCTCGTTTGGTCAAATTGAAACAGGACCTCACTTCGTGCCGTTAATTAAAGAATTTAAAGATTTCAATGAACATTCATGCTGAATTCGAAAAAATCGAACAGCGTGTTTGAAGTTGAAACAGGACCTCACTTCGTGTCGTCAATTAAAGAATTTAACAAAAACTAAGGTTCTACAGAAACTGCAGATATAAAATGCAGTAAAGCACCGTTTATACGTCTTTCAATGGACTGACGTAAAACGACGTATAAATGAAAAGACGTAGAATCGAAATTTCAATAAACAATTTGGATTAGTACAAATTTAATGCCACTCGTGCAAATTCATTTAAAAGTGTTTATTTTAAAGTTTCTTAAGATAGTAATAGTATAATACTGTACAGTTTGGAAAGCAATAATTACATTTTAAAATTAAACATTTAAGTATTACTAGAGGTCGCCCAGCGGTCGAAATTCGAGCGTAATTCATTAAATTTTTAAGTTTGAACGTTATTGGGGTTATTTTTTATTGAAACAAAAAAACCGGGCGGTTAAGAGAATAAATGTTGTCCGACTGTTGACCACAGACTTTTATGTGTTTGACATTCAGTATGAACGTAAACAATGAATGTTTTATTTTAATTAATTTAATGTATTAGTAACACATACTATATAAAAATTCCTTAGAGACAATCTCTACTCTGTGCGACTGTTTGACCACAGATTAATATGTATTTGAAATTGTCAGATTTAAATCATCCGCATTTTGTATTTCACTCCGAAGAGTTTTTTTTATAAATAATCTAAATAAACTCCCTCTTGGAGTGGATTTCGCTGCGGGTGATTAAATCAATTACAAATCTTCCACTCCGCATAAGCTCCTCGAGGGAGGCCAGACCCAGGAACAATCAGGAACCAGCGAATGCAACCTGCGACAACATCGATGTAGTGCAGTTTGATAGCCATACGTGTCCAACGATCAGCAAACTCCGAAAAGCCGGCACACAGCCACAAAATGGTGAAAATTACCTATAAGTTCTATCAACATTACATAAATTTTATCTTTCTGCACTCCTTCTCCATGTGAACTGTAACTATGCCAAATCTCACACTCCTCCGTGAGCGCAATTTGCTTAAAAAGGGGTACAAAGTTTTCTCTTCACGTATTAATGTATAGGTGTTGAATGTGATAAAAATCGTACTTCTATTGCATATCCTACTAATTATACATACGATTTACGTGCCTGCAGGCAGGCGTTTAATTAAGGAAATCTTTAGCCGTCGTCTGACCTGCTGATTGTGTGTGAGTGTTAAGTGGTTCATTATGAATCGAATTAAGTTCAGTGAATGCTTGATTGCTATTCTTTTGTCAAAAGAAATGAGTTCGAAATTTTCCAATGGAATCTTTTGCGTCGTTAAAGGAAGTTAGAATAACGTCTTCATCGTTGCTTCAATGAGCACCAGTCTCAATTTGTCTTCTATTAATTCATCAATTGTGAATAATTTCGAAGTCATGACATCTTTATCGCAATTCACATACTACACTGGTGTAAGAAATTAATAGAATTTGCAGACTTAGTCGATTATCTCTAGAACTACTGGACCGATTTTAATGAAATTTGATTTGTACATACATTGATACAATACAAAACAAATAACCATTCAACAATTGTAATACACACGCATGATCGTGTGTAACACTCGTTGGAGTCTGAAGTTATGAACCTGTGGCACGCGTACCCCTGCGGGTACGCGAAGGACCTGTTGAGGGTACGCGAAGGACCAGTTGCGGGTACGCGAAGGACCAGTTGCGGGTACGTGAAGGACCAGTTGCGGGTACGTGAAGGACCACTTGGGGGTACGCGAATTCAAAGTCGGGAATGGCGGGCACAAGAAAACATAAGGGATTAAAAATGTTACCGAATTTTGCTTTCCCAAGTTCGTGTAAAGAGTAAAAGCGAAAGTTGTGCAAGTCTTAAACCTACCCTCAAAATAAGGAAAAAAGAAACCAAAAGGAAGTGTACTTTTTAGCTATCTTTATAAAGTTAAAGCGAAATTATTATAATGCTGATTTCATCTGCTTTGACGTCGAACTATTGTAAAAATGGAATAAAACGTAAAATAAAAAAGAATTTCCTGGAATTGTTATAAATTCCAGTCATTTGACTATGAAGCTCATCTAGGCCCTTAACATTATTGATGAAAACTTTTTTTGTATGGACGGATTGTTGGAGGAAGGGGGGTATGACAGTAGGGGTGCGCGAAAATAGGGTTCTAGAAAATCAAGCAAATCAAGTTAGGTTTTGTAATTGTAGCCTATGGTAGTTCTATAAAACGCATAGTATTTATTGGCGTAGTAATCAATCAGCTTGACTAGCTTCTTTTTTTTTCACGGAGGCTAAAATTTCGATAAGACAAAAGCTGGTTGAGTTCTGAAAACATAGTGTATTAAAAAAAAAAAAACAACCCTGAAATTCTATTTTTTAGCTTCAAAGAAAGAAATCCTCAGGAAGGAAAAAAATCTGAATTCAGAAATTTGTAAGAAACTGTTTCATTGGGCAATTCCTAAAAATATTTGGAAACTTAGTCATTCGAACAAAATTAGGTGAAGAAGTAAGTCTTCACTTTTTCACAGCTTTGGCAAAATGTTCATTGTTCTCGAAACGAAAAACTAATATCGTCAGTTTGAATGAAAAGCAATTTATTTTTAGTCAGAGCAATCGTCTGCGAGCCTCTCCACAAAACTCGAACGATTTCCCCCCCGCTCTCCGAGCAGTGACGTCATTCGCATCTTTCTGCGTAACCTCATTCTGTCTTGAAAAGGAAATTTTACTCTGACGGTGCGCAGATCGCTGTCAGAACTTTTGTGTCGACAAAAATGCAACCGACAGTTTAACTGATAAGCCTAACTGGTAAATGTAGTCTGTACGTACTCAAATAAAAAAAAAAACTGCCTAAATAAATTCAGTTTCCATTTTTACTTTAATTAAACCCTTACAGTTTATTCTATTTCTTGAGTATTTTCAACTATTCCGATAACTCTTCACGCGAGGAATTCTTCCCCGTTAATTAAAATCCTTAATCTTTTGATTCTGCAAATCATGTAAACATATAAATTTTATTTAAATTCATTTTACTTATGACTGGCATGTTAAGTTGGACATTCACCACAAGGCTGTTTTAATCCATTTGGAGGGTTTCTTAAGGCTATATCAGACGGCGGCGTTGTGCGTGCATTTTCAGTCCACCAAGGGGCAATTCCACTCCCCAAAAGTTTGTAGCAGAACAGAACGCCGCCACTTACCCCCGTACCCGTGACCAGACCGGTCATTGAACGGTTTGATGGGCAAGAGACGGGAATTTTATTTAAGAAAAACAAAATAAACAAAAAGAAGGAAATATATACACTGTGTACAGTACAGGCATTTTCACTTTTACACTATTAGTTCGTGAAGTCTTCTTTTCTTTAGATGTTGCTATACCTTTCTTTTATTTGAAGGGGGGGAATGTTTGGTAATTGAGCTACTAAGTTCAGCTCGCTGGAAAATTGAAGGCTAGGGAGGCCGGAAAAGATTTCTGTTTTCGCTAATAAATTTGATAATCCCACGAATTTTCTGCCTGGAGACGAGGTTATTGGCGACTCTTTTCAGTCAATCTTGTTCGAAGTTTGGCGCTGGCTTCCCCATAAGCCAAGACACTGTATAAATACACTCCGTGGCATAGTGAAGTACCGTGCCAATTCCACCATAACTGCAAAAATCACTGTCAGACAGATGAAACCTTTTGAGGTAGGCAGGGAAAGGTCCATGTTGAGAGAAGAAGATAACATCCTCTTTAATCCAGTTAGGGGGACGGAGACTAACTGAGGGCATGATGTTATAGATTTTCCTGCCTGTATTGCCATTCTTCCATGAGGTTTGCCACTCCTCAAGCGTCCTCTTCCGGAGGAGGCCTTTTATGTGCGGTTTAGGAAGCTTAGTATGTGAATAGGGTTGCCCATGTTGCGTTGCGTCTTTTGCCAGTTGGTCTGCTCTCTAGACAACCGGTCGGACAGTATGTCGGTAATCGTGGACTGTATTCAAGCGATAGTGACAGTAAACTGTCAGCAGTCAAAATTCAAACCAATCGGGTGTGACTTTGACGGTGACGTAGTTCGCCTTCCACGATGACCGAAATCCTGTCCGACCGGTTGTCTCAATCCGTCACGTGCTAAAAACTTTTGGGGAGTGGAATTGCCCCTTGGTGGACGGAAAATGCACACCCAACGCTTCGTCTGATATAGCCTTTAACAGACCGTTTCAGATGACCATCAAATTTGGTGGGTCATTCAATAGGTCGGACTGTGACAGCCGCAAACCCATCACCTACGAGCAATCCTATGCTACTGCGCCTCCTCCTCGCCCGCTTTCAAAACGGGTCCCCTGATTTCCATAGACTGACTCCCATTCCCCCATTTTGTGGTTTTCGCTTTTGTGAGAGAGGCTTGGTCCCCCCTAACCCACTATATTATTTCAATTTTATGGCTTATTGTGCCGAATGAAAATCCAAACCGGATGTAAATCCAACTTTTTCTTCGATCTACTACATTTCGCATCGGTTTCTCACATTAACATATGTTTAGGTGATTGCCATTAGGTTTGACATCCTGTGTTCCAAAAAAAGTGGAGTGGAGGGTGAATGTCCCGCTTTAGATTGGAACACTCACGACCGCTCCGTGCCGAAACGGAATGATAAAAGCCAATGAGAATTGGAGAAGAATGTTGGATATCCAACTGGTCTGGATATCCACCGCTCCATTAGGATTGACAGTCCATAAATCAACACCGGCGGGAGTAGATTTGGGGAGTGTGGTTCAGAAAGGGAATCTGAGAAGACAGGGATCGGAGTGGGTGGATTTGCGTTGCGTGGAGAGGTCGTGTATGACCTGCCTTACTGCAAGGGCTGAAAATGGGATGGCGTGGAGTGCCGCCACTCCGTTTGCGAGGTATAGAGCGGTCGTGAATGACAGGCTTTATACAGTCAAAAGCAAAGCGTCTAATTTAATTTTGTAGTCCACTGCGCATCTTGCAGAGAGTGACTGTGTGAAAATAAAAAGACACATGCTATATTTTATTTTTGCATTTCCATGCAAACGAATATAAAAACCAACAAACAGTCAACCATATCTACCCAGCTGGTGATAAAAACCGTATGCCTAATTTAATTCGTCTAGCTCGTCTCGTTTTTGAGTTGAAAACTAAAAGTGGTAACCGTTTTGGCACTTACATAAGTGCTAAAAAAATTAAGACACTGCTTTTCACCGTGATGTATCAAATGAGTAATGTTTTAAAATGAGGTCAAAAGTGCCTGGCAGACTTCTAAGTAGCTCAAAAAAGTCACGCTTCGGGTCAATTGTTTTATGTACGTGCGGTAGGGATTTCCGAATTGGTGGTAAAATGGGGTTTTCACTCCCTAAAGTGATGCATGCTTCTTTGCTTTATGAATTGGTGCGCCATACCTGTTTACCGCTGTCTTATATCAAGACACATTATAATTTAGGTGTGTATGCCTTTGTGTTGAATTTGGTAGGCATAGACAAACGCCAAGAGCTAGAACATCCTTCATAGCTTTGTGTTCAGAATCGATTGAAGGAAGCGATCAAAGAAGAAGCTTTCCGTTCTTTTCATGAAACCAGCCGAACGGCTCTATGACTTACGTCATGCCTTAGGCTATACCACTCTAGAGGAGATAAAATATATGGCTCACGAAACCCTTACAGTAGATGTTGAGCTGGCAGAGCAATATTTTGGTCCCGAAATAGCAGCAGCATTGGCTACCGCAGCTGGTCAGGCATTGAAGATCTATAATAGAAAAAAATGAGATGGCTTAACTTTATAAAGCTAAGCCCATTTAAACGGATTCTATTTTAATGGTTTAAAAGGACTTTTTATAAAAAATTGTCTATATCTTTTTGGTCTTATCCTACTGTTCCTACGAAAAGTGTTCTACGATTTCCCAAACACTTTCCTTTCTGGCACTTGCAGTAAATACCAATTTTAGTCCTCAGTTACCGTGTTCACATACCAGTACACACGAACGTTCAGACAGAGAGAATGCCCATGGGCAGATTTAATCCAAACTTTAATACCTACCCAAAATATTGGTATAAAGACCACGTCACATTTCATTCATCTAAATCGTCCTGTTTTTGAATTATGGTGTTCATAGACAGATAAACAAAGCTTTAAAAAAAAATCCGGAATCTGGGAGGTGTAAGACATAGAAATTTGACAAAATCTCGCTTTTCGGATTTTTTTACGATTGCAAAACTTTCTTTTTGTATACGCATTCAAAAAAGCTTTTTAAAAAGTGACTGACTATCTTCTCTTTCTTGTGAACCCTAAATATTCCGCGATAGAACTTAGTTGCGCAACCTTATGCACGCTGAAGTCAACTTCCTCTAACAAAGCTCATAAATGAAATGTCGCTGTGCTGGTGGACATGGGCGCCCATGCCCGGGGGCAAGGTGGACCCCCCCCCCTATCTCTCAGGCAAAGGAAAAAATATCGTGTAGTCACGTGTTTTTCTTTCAAGAAAATTATTTAAAGGTCGAAAAAGAATTAATGTTCAGGAAGATGTAAAACGTAAAATGCGAGTTGAAATTTTGAATTTGGAGGACAAATTTTTTTTTTTTTTGTCGTCCGCGGAAGAGAGCGACAAACCCTGGTTTCGAGGACAAAGTGATTGACTTGTTCGGCAAGAAGAAAAGAAATTTACAGTTTGCTTTTTCAGATAAATATTAGTGTCGAATCCATAAACTAACCTATGCATAATAATTTACCTTACAGTTTGCTTTTTATATCAATACCAGTGTAACATCTTATGAGGTGCACATTTTTAGTTTGTTTTCTGTATTAAAGTATAAGGACCTTGCTCCTACATTTGTGTTGCTAAATATTCACTGGTTTCAATAAATTAGTTAAAACAACGTGTATTCTTTTTCATAGAGTATGAGTACCGTGCCCTAGTATTTTAGTAACAGGACAAAGTTTTTAACAGCGTCGGAACTGGAATTTTTTTATGGCTACTTACAAGTCGCCATTCGTCTTCCAAAATATTAAAAACTAGCGGGAGTGTTCTCCCCTAAACTTTCTCGTATACTTAACCAAAAAGGTGCCGTTCGAACCTATTGTTACCCAGAATCCTATGACTATCAGAAGGTTTTTCATTATAGTGATTGAAAAATATCTAGGTAAAGAATTTCAAAGAGATGCATAACGATTTTCCTCTCTTACCGGCTCAAGGACAAACTGACGTAATTCGCTACTCCGTAATGAAATTCCTCTCCGTTCTTCCAGTACGCATGCGCGTGGAGATGCCGCATTCTCTTCAAAAGTAAATTATACGGACCGACAGACAGTCAACCCTTTGACGGATTTAGCCCAAACTTTTATACGGACCTACATTCATGACGATAAAACTGTGTATAAAATTTTATGCATCTGGCTTTTCAAGTTTTTGAGTTACAGCGTTCGCATGACCTCGAAAATACATACAGACAGACCTCCCTTTGACGGATTTTGTCCACAATTTGTCAGAAACTTACAAATTATGTTTAAACACCATGTATCACATTTCACCCCCGTAGTTCTAATAGTTTTCTAGTTATCGTGTTCACAGACAGACATAATTCCCAAATTGTGTTTTTCGGACTCTTGGGAGGTCTAAAACGCGGAGATTCGTCAAAATCTCGAGTTCGAATTTTTTGACGATTACAAGACTTTCTCTGTGTATACTTCGTGTACGAGAAAGTAAAAACTCCATACCTCCAGCCAAGGTGCCATACCCCAAGCACTTAGTTGCGCAACCTTATGCATGCTGAAGTCAACTCGCTCTAACAAAGTTCACAAATGAAATGTCGCTGCGCTTATGGTGGAGACGCATTTAGTTACAACGAGCTCGTAAATCAGCTGCGGGAACTCTTTTTTGTGCAGTGGCGTGGCAAACAGTTGTTTGATAAGGTGTCAGTTAATTGGACAGAAGGCGGTACATCATCATGCGGTCGACAGCGTTATTGATCGGCATTTTGACTCGTTGGGGAAATGCTAAACTCGATTTTTACTTTCTCGTATACGAAGTATACAAAGAGAAAGTATTGTAATCGTCAAAAAATTCGAACTCCAGATTTTGACGAATCTCCACGTTTTAGACCTCCCCGAGTCCGAAAAACACAATTTTGGAATTATGTCTGTCTGTGAACACGATAACTAGAAAACTATTAGAGCTACGGGGATGAAATTTGGTATGTGGTCTTTAAACATAATTTGTAGGTTTCTGTCAAATTTTGGACAAAATCCGTCAACGGGAAGTCTGTATGTCCGAAGTCATGCGAACACTATAACTCAAAAACTTGAATAGCTAGATGGATAAAATTTGGTACACGGTTTTATCGTCATGAATGTAGGTCCGTATAAAATGTTGGGCCAAATCCGTCAAAGGGTTGACTGTCTGTCGGTCCGTACTTTTGAAGAGAATCCGTTATCTCCACGCGCATGCGTTCTGGAAGAACGGAGAGTAATTTCATTACGGAGTAGCGAATTACGTCAGTTTGTCCTTGAACCGGTAAGAGAGGAAAATCGTTACGCATCTCTTTGAATTTCATTCTTTGCCTAGATATTTTTCAATCATTAGAATGAAAAACCTTCTGATATTCATTGGATTCTGGGTAACAATAGGTTCGAATTTTTTTATCCACGCGGGGGAATGGGAAACGGCATCTTTTTGGGGAAGTATACGAGAAAGTTTAGGGGAGAACACTCCCGCTGGTTTATCAGAAATTTAGAGTTACGCAAATAGGGAACCAATACCCAAATGGACATTTTGAGATAGAGCACATTTTGGAAAAGATTGCAGACAAAAAAACAAAGGAAATTGGAACTTCTAGACAAAAACACCGTAGCATAATAATGTTTTCGGCTTGATTGTATCAGCCTTTTCATTCTGTATGTAAACACGTCTTGCACAAAAGAGTCGAAAAGAATACCAACTTAAAACCTAATCGTGTTAATAAAGGCAAAAGGGAAAATTCTGCTTTGGAATTGGTGTCCAAAGAAAGCAATATTTTATCATTACTTTAGCACTGGTAGGAAAACGCGAGTAAAAGATTTGATGAAGCAATAAAACTGGTTCGAATTTCGTCACAATGAAAGTCAGTGTTACAAATTGTGTTTAAAATTAATTCTGAACAACTTATTACAAATAGAGGAAAACATTGCATGGAAATAAAACTGGTATCACTAAGAAATATTTTTTAAAATTTTATAGTGGTGTAAAAATGTCTTTTGTTCGTTAATATGCTTCGAAGTTATCGAGGAAAAACGTTGAAATTTCGATTAATGGTTACACAATCAAAAATCTAATTACAATTTTGAGAATATCTTTCATAGTGAACACCAATCATCTGAGAAGTAATCACGTGCTGAATTTGGCATCTTTACGTCCGACGCACAGTGGGGTATTTGCATGAAAAAAGTGGAAAACATGCAAATTTTTGAAAATTGTTTTACGATGATCAAGTATACTAAACTATGTAGTTAAATATTTGTAAAATCCCACTTTAGGTCTATTTTTTACATTTTCACTCCCAGTAAATTAGAAATTAGTGCCCGGTTGTTAAATTTAGAAATTAGTGCTCGCGAATATCTGAATGATCGCAGCCTTTTCGAAATATCTGTTTTCATGTGTACAATAAGGCAAGAAAGCTCAGTTTCACTTCAGTTTTTTGTATTGGATCTTATTCATGGAAGAATAACACACAAAATACAGTGGAATCTCCCTATAACGAAATCGCTTGGTTCCAGTTGGAAAAATTCGCTCTAGAGAAAATTTCGTTATACGGAGATTAGAGATTTTTGCAGTTATTTAAGTAAATGTAACAAACCTTTTAGTATGTGCGATAAGTTCAAAAATATTTAATTATGACTTTCAATTCAAAATGAAGTAATATTTATTATAAATTTGTTAAAATTATACTAATTTTTATTGTATAAATAAAATTCTCAAAAATGAAAACAATTCACCATTTAGAGAATAATATGTACTAGTACGGATAAACATAAAATGCGTATCGTCACATCTATTTGCTGTTCCCCCCCCCCCGCACCCACACCCACTCCCCCCCGATTCTGGGAATCTTGACCCGTGGAAGGGGGGCGCCCTCTGCAGAAACCCAGGTCCCCACGACTGCATTACCCTTCACATAGCATTCTATTGTTATGTGTTATCGCTGGAATGAACAATGCGAGTGGTTCCAGAAACAGACACGTGTGAGCGATTTGTTTGCACAGAAATTAGCAACTTTCTTCAAAAATGACAAAAATCGAAAAGATAAAAGTCTGAAAAAATTCGTTATAGGGAGACAACCACTTCGTTATATGGAGAATATTTTGAATGTTATTTAACATTCCGATTAAAAATTTCGTTATAGGGAGAAATTCGCTGTAGGGAGACTTCGTTGTAGGGATACTCTACTGTATATGCAATTTTTATACATTTTTGGTAAATATAAGACAATTAAAACTTGTAAGTAATTTTTTTCAATTTTTAAATAATTTTTAGAAACTTTAAGGATTTAGTTGTACTTCCATGCTAAAATTTTTATACCAAAAGAAAGCCTAATTCTTTAAGAAAGAAAATCAAGAGCTATTCCCCGCGGATGGACTTGTGGTTGCACTTTTTGTTTGTAGTGGTTGAAAATAATGAAACAGTGTTTTTGGATATTTCAGTCGTTTAAAATATATTTTTATAAAACTCGACAGTAAAAATTTGTCAAGAAGGTTGCTGTGATCTGCATTCTTCGCTGTAAACCTTCAGATGTTAAATACGACACCTGAGAAGACACTCTTATCACCAAACTTCCATACCACACCAGCTTAAGAGTGTGAAAAAAACGTATAATAAAAATATTTTGAAAATAGGAATGTAATACAACTAGATGATTGTATATAACCCTCTTGTAGCTAAATAAACAAAATTCTTGCCGTAGGAATCTCAATTGGAACTCGCAGATGTTTTTTGTGGCGAATATCTGCGAGAATACGTACATCATTTTTTTTAGAAATCGAGAAAGCAAATGAATTAGCCTTCTGACTCAGTTTGATATTTATTCCTTCGAACAATAGAATTGATCTCTTGTGGAGGTAATCATGTGGAATTATTCCGTTGTATTATTTATTTTATTAATACTTTTTAGATACTTGAAGTTGAGTTTGAACATTGTAATAATATTTGTTTTGAATTTGTGCATTTTGAATTGTGAATAAGTATGTGGAGGACTGTATACAGTGGCTCCCAAAAGTGTTCGTACACTTACGATTTTCATTGAAATAGGGCTCTACCCATTAATTAAAATTAATATTTCAGAATAGGTATTTAATAATAAGATCTATAAACTATTCTTAACAAAACTACATGAAATATTTTAAAAACATAGTAAAACTTTATTTTTAAGAAATCAATAATCAAAAAGTAACAAAAACTTTATCTCACAAAAGTCTTCGTACACTTAAAAAAAATCTCTACATATTAGTGAATATTCTAATTTTTCTTTAAATTAATATTGAGTAGGATATCCTTTAGCATCCACAACAGCTTTTAAACGTTTGGGAATAGATTTCACTAGTTTTTTTGTAATTTCTGCATCAATGTTCATCCATTCTTCCAACATTACTGTTTTTAGTTCGCTTTTAGTTTTAATGTCGTTTTTTCGAACTCTAACCTCCAGTTCTCTCCAAATATGTTCTATTGGGTTTAAATCTGGCGATTGAGGTGGTGTTTTCAAATTTTGTGGACAATTATAGTGTATTATGTTTTTAAAATATTTCATGTAGTTTTGTTAAGAATAGTTTATAGGTCTTATTATTAAATACCTATTCTAAAATATTAATTTTAATTAATGGATAGAGCCCTATTTCATTGAAAATCGTAAGTGTACGAAGAACACTTTTGGGAGCCACTGTGTGTTAATGTAGAATTAAATTCTTAATGTAGAAATTTAAGTGCTTGTCTGCAGTAACAAATCTAAATTATTTGAAAAAGTTTAAAATAGCTCTAACCTTAGAGCGTGACGTATATTTAACAAGCATTTCCTTTAGCATCAATTAAGAAAGTTTGGGAGAGAAAGTATCTATTATATAATCTCAGGCAAGAATGTGCACAAAAAGAGTTTGGCATGAGATTGGTATACCTCGAAGGAAAGCTTTTTAGTATATTAAATTACTCTGAACGGTAACGAATGTAAGGAACTGACAATATAGTTGCTGTTGCCTGCAGTAGATGGCGCGGCACAAAACTCTTCTGTAAACATTTCAGTTGGCTGTCGGACATTAGTGAGAGTGGTTGTTTGTGTTTGAGAATGAAGAGGCTGGTAGTTTTTTTGTGTGGCCATGATTCAAAATAATGAGATTTGTAAAGTATATTTTTTTTCTCTTTATGTTAAATGTTTTATGTGTTTGCCTATTTATGGTGTGCTAGTCCTGTGTGTGTCATTAATAAACTAAATTAAAAGAAATATTGCCTATTTTCTCGGCTGCATTTTTATATGCACTACACGAAGCAGATTCAAACATAATCTCTCGTATTTTAAATCTCAGCTTAGAACAAAGCAACAAGGAATGGCTTGAGGGAGATATTACTTTCCTTTCGCCTAAAAATTCAGAATTTATGTCTTCTGGTCGTCCACCCAAACCATTTCAAGAAGCATATGCTGGCACCGAAAAGCGAAGGACACAGAAATTAAGAATTGAAGTGCCAACCGAACAACTGCCTTTTGCTGCTCAAATGAACCTCAAAGCTGAAAGAAAAAAAAATAGATGCTTTCAAAATTGTTAAAGGCATTACTTTAAATCCAGGCCGTGCAATAAAATGCAGAAAAACATTTCACACTTTGCAAAATAAAACAGGAAAGCTAACTCCAGCAGAGGCCCATTCAATTTTTGTGGAAACTGATTTAACACAAAATATACCGCGACCAGTCAAATTACCTTTTTTCAGTGGCAGTTTCAATGTACAGTATACTCTCTATTATCCGTGCGCGGTTATCCGGTTTGCGGATTATCCGTGCTCATTCCGGACTCACAAAAAAATTTAAAGAGAAACATTTTCATGCTTATCGTGTATGTAAAATCGATGTTGATATTCGATCGAGAGATCCATTAGTGAACCGTGACGGCGGAGGCTAAAGCATAGATTTTTTCTTTCTTCCTCAACGTGCAATCTCTACCGGTTCAATCCCTAATTTTCCGAGAAATGAATCATGCATTGCCTGTTAGCTCATTCTCGTACGAACACGCTTCTCTTTGACACGTCATTCTTCAACTTCTTCGTCTTCTTTCACTTTCGCATGTGTTACTTTAGTTTTTGCGTCTTGTTTATCGTCAGTGAG
Source organism: Araneus ventricosus (assembly GCA_013235015.1). Lineage (NCBI taxonomy): Eukaryota > Metazoa > Arthropoda > Arachnida > Araneae > Araneidae > Araneus > Araneus ventricosus. The sequence continues at coordinate 48,534 of BGPR01005125.1, forward strand.
TGGCGTGAAATTTTTTGCTGGTAAAAATGATTGGTGTGAAACGAAAACGAAATGTTAAACAAAAAATTAGAAATCCTTCAAGAACTTGATAATGGAGAATCAGTTAGTACTGATGCAGAAGATGTACTAAATGAGGGAAATACAATTTCTCATTCTGCTGCTCTACAATCTGTGGAAACTTGGTTAGATTATATGGGACAAAGAAGATTTGATTACGGTGACATTACTGCGGTTTGTAAAATATGTGTCGATATACGACAAGACATGAACAAACAGCAGAAGCAAAGACGCATTACAGATTTTTTAAAGCAATAAACGTTAAAAGGAAAATTATTAGTTTGATGTTATACAGCATGCAAATGTAAGTAATATTTATATTTTTGTACTGATGTCGATTTTTTCTTTAATAAAAAGTAGTTTTCGGATTATCCGTGTTTTTCTATTGTCCGTGCGATCCCTCCCGGTGATTAACCCGGATAATCGGAAGTGCACTGTATCAGTAAAGTCTCGGTACGTTTAGTTGATAACAAGAAATTAATACGAAATGGCACGATCAGGTGCTAAGTCAATATATCCCTGCTACTCTTGAATACAAAAAGCCCAAAAAGAATGTTATCCCAGCAAATCAGTTACAAAGTTTTAATACGAAATAGTACGATCAGGTGCTAAGCCAATATATCCCTGCTACTCTTGAATACAAAAAGCCCAAAAAGAATGTTATCCCAGCAAATCAGTTACAAAGTTGCAAAACTTCTATTGAAATTATTTTCCAAGACCTTGCTTGACCACATAGCTGTACGACTTGCTGAATACTTGAAGGATGCGATATTATTAATATATCGATATTATTAATAGACTTATTGACCTCCGACTCTTTTTGTCTTCTAGACAAATGAGGAAAAGAAAGTACTATAAACTTTTTTCTAAAAATACCCCTGGAGATGCTTTTACCCAGACAAGTAGCGATAAGTGAAAATTATGAAGAAGAAGAAATCAGTGAAGAAGATGATATTAGTGAAGAAGAAAAATCTCAGGAATTATCTCACGAAAAAAATGTCTTAATCTTATTTTATGATACACTATTTAAAATGGTGGTACTTATAAAGAGCATTGTTTCGCAACATTGATTAAAATAGTTAATTTTAATGTGTGTGATTAATATTTACAATCTTTTCAGAGAGAGAGTTTTTTAAACTCAGAGTTAATCGAATACAATCAGAAACAGAACAAGGAATCCATTCTAGTCCACTTTTTCAAGGGCTAAGAACTATTCGAAATGGATTCAAATTAATATTTTGGAAATTTTTCTGTAAGAAGCTAGCATTCCGCCAAACATAGCTTCTCATAGCCCGAAATTCCCAAACAGAGGACAATGGAGAAATATACATTAAAAGCAAATAATCAAAAAAGGAAAAAACGCATCATCAACATCAAAACGCTAATAAGATGATTAAAAATATCAGCCATCTAGCTCTATTCATAAGCCTTCATATATATATAAAAAGCTTATCCCATGCACATAATTGAAAGATGAGAAAGAAACGGTAGATTAGGGATGGCGGTCCTTGCGAAAATAACTAGTTTTCGGTTATTCTGGGTTTTTTCACCTCCGGTTTAACCTGGAGGATATAACCGCTCAAAATAACAGGTTTTCGGTTTTTTCACTTTCTCGTATACGAAGAGAAAGTATTGTAATCGTCAAAAATTCGAACTCGAGATTTTGACGAATCTCCACGTTTTAGACCTCCCTGAGTCCGAAAAACACAATTTTGGAATTATGTCTGTCTGTGTGTGTGTCTGTGAACACGATAACTCGAAAACTATTAGAGCTACGGGGATGAAATTTGGTATGTGGTCTTTACACATAATTTGTAGGTGTCTATCAAATTTTGGACAAAATCCGTCAACGGGAAGTCTGTCTATCTGTATGTGCGCGGTCATGCGAACACTATAACTCAAAAACCGGAATAGCTAGATGGATAAAATTTGGAACACAGTTTTATCGTCATGAATGTAGGTCCGTATAAAATTTTGGTCCTTGAGACGGCAAGAGTGAAACCTAGCAGTGTGCGATAGATATGCGTTTTAATCGATACGCATCTCTGAATTGGATTCTTTACTTAGATATTTTTCAATCACTATAATGAAAAAATTTCTAATAGTCATTGGATTCTGGATTACAGTAGGTTCGAATTTTTTTATCCACGCGGGGGAAGGAGAAACGGCACCTTTTTGGGGAAGTATACGACAATGTTTAGGGGAGAACACTCCCGCTGGTTTTATATATATATAAAAAAAAAACGCCGTTTGTAGACAATTTTTTTTATTTATAGTGCTTCTACAGGAAATCAATCCATTGGTTAATACATATCTGTTCATAAAAAATCTTTCAGTAATCCGCCAACCAACAGATGCCTCGAGGAAGCGGTTGTCGTTGATTGGCCCGAGATGATGATATTCAAAGCTTCATAACTTGGTAAATTTTAGTGTAATCGAACCTAAAATCGAGCCTGTCTTCCAATCCAGTTTTTTCACCCGGTTATTGGATTCAAAAAAATAACCGGTTATAACGGGGACAAAAAAAATAACCGGAAAAAACCGTTTAACCGAAACAGAAAAAAAAACGGTTTTCGGTTAAATCCGTTAGTTTTCCCCCATCCCTACGGTAAATGACATTAGCTATTACTTTGATCATGTGACTATAACAAGAGCGAATCGACTCCATGCAGCCTTTAAACTTACGTGACTGTAAGAGAAATTATATTTTTGTAATTTTGTCTTTTTTCGTTTGGTTACAAAAAACTCGGATGGTTGCATCCAGAGTATATTTATCAATTTCTGCTTTGTTTCCGGGGGGGGGGGGAGGGGAGAAACCCGCAGTGTCTGTAAATACATTTTCAAAAGAACTCGACTTGAAAAGCACAAAAGGCTTTTAACTCCGTGGAGATAGATTGTTTTGGGAAAGCAAGAGGGCTGCGATTCGATCACGGTCCAAAGAAGAGCGCCGAGATGGGAAGACTTATTTTTTAGGGAAAAACTTCGAAAGCCGTCTTCTCTAATCCATTACGGACTTCTTTCGGAACATCGTGCAGAAAACGCGAGCGTAAACACTGGAAGTGAAGGGAAGTGAGGAGCAGACGATTCGGTTGTTCCTGTTGCCCGCCTTTCAGAATTCTTTCGACGATCGATATTTTCGCGGCAGGTGAAGCAATAAGTTAAACGCGCGAGAGAACGGTGCATCTAAACAGTGTCAACAAGTTGCAGGATGTTATTACTTTCTCGTATACGAAGTATACAAAGAGAAAGTATTGTAATCGTCAAAAAATTCGAACTCGAGATTTTGACGAATCCCCACGTTTTAGACCTCCCTGATTCCGAAAAACACAATTTGGGAATCATGTCTGTCTGTCTATCTGTGAACACGGTAACTCGAAAACTATTAGAGCTACGGAGATGAAATTTGATATGTGGTTTTTAAACCTAATTTGTAGGTTTCTATCAACTTTTGGACAAAATCCGTCAACGGGAAGTCTGTCTGTCTATATGTCCGAAGTCATGCGAACACTATAACTCAAAAACCGGAATAGCTAGATGGATAAAATTTGATACACAGTTTTATCATCATGAATGTAGGTCAAGAAATTTTGGGCCAAATCCGTCAAAGGGTTGACTGTCTGTCGGTCTGTATAATCGCATACTTGTAAAAATTATATCTCCTAAACCCTTTGGCTTAGATAAATAAAAATTGGTATGACGTTTGCTAATATTAATTATAGATCTGTGCTCAAATTTCGTTTCAATCCGTTGGAAAAAAGTTGTTCAAATTGCATATTTGGTTCAAAATGCACATTGCGACTCTGTGTTGGCGAGCGTTTCGCTTATTTCACTCAAGTTAGTATAGTTGGCTTTTGACCGTGGCGGTCTACGAAATTGTAGCTTCGAATGCGCTTCGTTTCTTCCCTTTTGGTTCTTTTTTCTCCCTTTTGGCGAATTCTGATCCTGCTCGGATTATTTTATTTCCGTTTTGTCGTTTCAACGTGTGCTGTACAAAACTAGTTGCGTTCTGGGAATAGAGCAGATTCGAAATTTTTATCCGAGCGAGTTTGCGGGGAACTGACTTAATTTCGTTTATTTATTTATTTTTTTTATCTTCACTGCGCTAGGGGTTTTAGCTTATTTTTTGTCCCTACATGTGTTAGAAATATACGAGAAAGTTTAGGGGAGACCACTCCCCTAAACTTTTCCCCGTTTGAAATGAGAAATTAGACTGTATCGCGAAACTCAGGCGCAATGTTCATGCAGGCATTATAATATCATGAAATTTGCAACAGTCAATTTAGGCTTTATTGTATTTTATTTTATTTTTAGTTTGTAGCTTCTAAGTGACCTCGGCTAAAACACTGCATTAGAATTTGTTTTAGATTCAATTTATAACCTCTTCGTCTAATATCGATATTTAATTGAATATCATTTTTAAAACCAGCCAGAATATTCTCCACGCCACTTTCTCATATATCTATGAAATGTATTCGAAATTGTAGTCGTTACATAACAAAACATGCCGAGTTATTCTAAATTTCATTTTATTATGGGAGAGGATGGAATGTACGTACATCTCAGTTTAAGGTTTCAAGCCAAAAAGAGAGCAAAAAATCCCTGCTTTTTCTCAAGTACGGGAATAACAATATAACACGTGATCAAAGTGAAGGGAATAATAGCTATTTTTAGTATATTACGTAAGTGTTTTAGGGAAAATGCATGGCGACAATAAGTCACTGATTTCGCGAGTTGTGTGCGCGTGGAAACGATTAAAATATTCTTTTAGTAATAAATATGCCGAAACGAGAGATTTAATATACCTCCAGAGCGGGAAATAGAACGAAACTGGAGTTTAAGAAAAGTGATTTTGGAATACATTAAGACTTTAAAATATATAATATTAGAATTTGAAATAAAATAAAGTGACATTATTACATTTCTATACTAGCCCCCTTCGGCGACCAGCTTGATCGCCGGAAATAAAATTTCAACTGAATGTCTTATGCATAATTTTATATTCATGGTTCCCTTAACAAAGTAGTTTTAAACTTCAAATTGCTATAGACATTTAACCCGCGTTCTTTTCGTAGCCTTGCACTTGTTCTGTTACTTGCCTACATTAACGTTAAATACGTATTTGATTTCGACATTAAATTTGCGAGGCACATTTTACGTCCAGCAGCATGCTAATTGGCTTAAAACACGCTGATAAAAAGAATTAAGACATAGAAACGATAATCTTTCAGTTTATTGGATTATTTCATCACATGCTTATTATCTTGAGGACTTCCTTTACAGATTTCACAGAAAAATTGATCAAATAGAAGAAGAAAGTAGAATCGAGTTAGATATTTTCTTAGCTTTCAACAATGGAAGAGAAACACGCAATCAAATATTTGTTTCTAACAATGAAAACGGTTTGAAATGCGTTGCAGTATTGTTGTAAATTATGGCGAAAAATATTTTGAAAAATTTTATTAGAGAAAAAATCGTACAACCTAATTGATATCATTGAAAAAATATTTTTTTTAATTTTCAGATGGTGTAATAATTATTTTTGTACTGTAATATTTTCGGAAGTCATTAAGGGAAAAAAAGGAAAAATATATGTTTGTGCCGAATTTCATTGCTCTGGGTCCGTTCAAATATTACGTAAGCACCTAAGGGGGGGGGGAAGGGGTTTCAGATTTGCTTATTTTTGCTGACAAGGGGGGAGGGGGTATGAGTGATGCTTACGTAAGACATTAAAACCACTTTATTTCCGAAAATCTCTTGTAACTTGCAAAAATAATTTAATCAAAAAAATTAAATTTGAAAAAAAAATTAAATTTGGTAAAAGAAAATTAAACTTGAATTTTTAAAATTGTGATAAACTAAGAAATTTTCTTAAACAAAATTGTAAGGAAATTAAATATATATATATTTTTCATTTTAAGCAGAGTTAAAGTTTTTTATTTGAATTAAGTCCTAAAATTTTTATATAAAATTAGATTATTACTGTTATACGTTTTGTGAAAAAAAAAGAACGGGAGGGGGGGTTGCCGTTTGCTAACGTGATTATGAGAAGGGGCTTGAGATTTAGATTTCCTTATTTTTGCTCACAAGGGGGGGGGGTCAAAAATTACCAAAAACATGCTTATGTAATATTTGAACGGCCCCTCTAGGTCTAGCGGCCTGTCCTGTAGAGCGCCAACACACACACAGACACACATTCTCCTTTTTTATTAGTAGAGAAACGGCGCGTTTTGTGTTTTAGACTGTACAAGAGCAGCAAACAAAAATGCATTTATGGTTTCCTTTTCCCGTTAACCGATGGGGCTGCGGTAGTCTGGTGGTAAGGCTTCGGCTTTGGGGCTGGACGGTTCCTGGCTCTAAACCCGATTCCATCGAACAGCCGCCGTGTGAGAAGGTCTGGTGCACGTCAGATCCGACAACGCGAAACGTCCTCCCTCTGGTGTTGCGCGGGAAGAAAAAAAAATTAGAACAGACGAGTTTTCTGGTTTGTTTATTTGCATGTTAGTGGGACTTCCGCCTTACCCATCAACTTCTTACCCGGCCGCCGCGACAATTAATCTGGCACTGTGGCCCTCGCATAATAGCCCTTATTACGAGCGACTCATGCGACAACCCCTCAGACAGAGGTACGACCCGTCATCGGTGGGGGGTAATTGAACCCCCCACCATTACTCTATCCCACCGGGAAGTGAGGCCCTGCTTACTTATACGGCAGGTTCTCATCCGCATGTTTGAGGTCCCCCCCCCTTAAGTGGGTCGAAAAATGCGGATAAATAAATTTTTAAAAAATATTGTAAAATTGTGATGCTGGAAGGCAAAACTCGACGACAAATTTCGATTTCGTTAAATAAAGCAATGCAATCAATTTTCGTTTCGCAAAATCTGTCAGCGGCGCGGGCCTTCAGAAACACACAGGACCTTGTGTAGTGTGCCCGCACCGTTCGCAACCCCCTTATGCGGACCCTGCAGACAGACAGAATTCCAGAAATGCTTTTTTCGGTTTCATGGACACGTTACAATTTACACGTAACATAACAGTAATATTGTATTTTATGAAAGTTGAATATCCAGAATACTCATGTATACTTTTAAGTTAAATACATAATTTAAATTACGGTTCGACGATTACTACTCGATGATTCGAGTTTAAAAAATATCAATTTGTTTCAGAACCCTCATTATTTAACTTCTCTTAGAGTGTACCGAAAGTCACCAAGTTGCATTGCCGATATCTTTCTGAATATTAATGGTATTGAACTGGAATTTTTATATAAGTTGCCTTACATATCTGGCTAAGAAAAATTTCGCTACACTTCGCACATGCACAGTAAAAAATCATTTACTAAAAATACTCATATTTCCTTTAATATTCAAAGTATTTTCTTCAAATGTTAATATATTGCTTTTCTAACATATTGTCACTTATTCTGTAAGTTTTATACAATTTGGTTCAAAACTCTACAAGTTATTAGCAAAAAAACATGCAGAAAAAATTTGGGATTTTTTTTATTGAAACTTTTATATCTTCCCGAATATTTGTGCCATGTTTACGAAAATGCATATAAATATTATGCACATCAAACATAACCATTGATTCAAGTTTCATCTCATTATCAGCTTTCTTTGAAACGGGATGAATCGATTTTTTTTTTTTTTTGTCTTCATCACTTTCTGGTCGGTCCCCCAAATATTCTCGCGATCAAATCTTCACTGTAAAATGTGAGTTCAAGCCTAATCTTTATATGTTCGGAATTCGAAAAAAATCCATTCAGATTTTCGGGAGATATTCGAAAATATATGTAAATTTTAAAGTGTCCACATTATATTGGCAACCCACTGTAGATTCATCAAAATCTCGAAGTGGAATTTTTTGACGATAGTCCAACCAGTTCAATCGCCCTTTTCCACGAGTTCACCGGTGAATCATTCCAAACATTAATAACCTTCTAGTTGAAAAACTGTGACTCCTCGACCACTCAAAATGCTCTTAAAAGTGAGAACTCAATGAAAACTTTAAATATGCAGAATAATTTTCGTGAACGATAAAAACATGAAATGACACATCTTTCTCGTTCGTTCAGCCTTTCTCGGAAGTGCTCAAAATTATCGGTCAGATCGAGTTCGAATAGGATGCTGCCACTTCTTACGCAATCGCAGATAACAACCTTAATCGATCTGGATCCACTGCGAAAATCTGATTAGGGTGACAGCACTTCCGCGCGTTTTTTGTTATTACGAGAGCACTGCGCATCGAACGAAATGTGGACTTCGAACGAAAACAGATTAAACTGGGAAAATCTGAGACGTCACATCGATTAGAAACGTCAAATTTGAAGGAAAATGCTATCCAACGTTATTATAGTTCAGTGGCGAATCCAGGGGCGGGGGACTATCGGGCTATAGCCCCCCCAGAGCCAGGCCAGAATTCTTCATTTTATTTAACGTCATTACAACTGTTTTTTCTTAATTTCCCTCGTTTAAAAAAATAATAAAAACGTTTCAACATTACTTTCTGGCTTGACAGGCTCGAAAATTTTCCTACTTTTGTAGTTATTCCACTTGCGCTTGTAGCTTTGGCATGGTCGAAGACATTTTTTGGCTAGTTATTTCATTGTAATTTTTATTAAATTATCGAAAGTATTGTATTGTTTTTTATGATTCTTATTGTCAGGTGAGTAAAGTCTGTAAAGTTAAAGAGTTTTGGTTTACTTTAGCCTTGAGGTTTGACATTCGTCACGACGGTACAAAGTTTTCATGACCTCACCCCCCAGACCGGAATCCTAGATTCGCCACTGTTATAGTTACCTCTGAAGTCTTCGTAATATGCATGTCAGATAAAGATTTTTAGGCAAGGAAGGTGCAAGATTCTAAATCATACGTTTCTGCATTTTTAAATCATACATGCTTTACCTCCATTTCAAAATCCCAGTCTCTATCAGGAATTTTCTCTATTTCACTCAAAACACACTTTCAATTTAGTTTAGTTATATTTACGTCCCGTTCTGAAGCAACACGCGGTTATTTGGGACAGACCTCGTCATTTTGAACCGCGGTCAGATGACGAGGACGACACTTGAGCTGGCAACCCCTCTCCAAACTTCTGCACCACACCAACAGGAGGACGTTTGACCCTCTACGTATGATTTAGCGTGCCACAGACCCAACACACGACGGATCTTCGGTGGAATCGGGTTTCGAGCCTGGAGCCCTCCGGTCCCGAAGCCGAGACTTCACCACTAGGCCACCGCAGCCTCCACTTTTGATTTAACATAACTTGTGTCATGTTTCGAAAGATAGAATTTTGCAATCGATTCTTAACTCACTTCCTCGAATACTAGAGTCTTGAAATTTCGTATACGAGTGTATTCTCGATGACATTACATTACTAATATAATAGCCCAAATCTCTCGGTAACGCTCTGACGTCACCAACAATAAAACTCGAGCCATAGCACTGCGAGACGTTAAACAGCATTATTTCATTGTTAGAGAACCTAAATTTCAGTCATTTAAAATTTAAAAGAGTAATTGTCGTTCTAATTTCAAATTTAATAGCTCTAAAATAGTGAAATAAAATTTGCTATCGATTGATATAAAATTTATCTCGCCATGATCCATAGTTCCCGAGAAATTTTAAATTATATTAATCATATATTTCAAATTAATTTCCGTTTTTCAATAGAAAGTGGTAAGTTACGTCAGTGGTATATCATGCGCGTGATATAGTTTGGACGCCACGGTGCATCTCATTCCAAACGTGATGATATAATTTGATAATATTTTTTGGCAACGCTTGACAAACAGAGAAGTGCTTTGTTCTGAAACTAGATTTTCTATCTATCTAGATTATATATACTAGATTTTCTATATTTTTTTAGACCAAGAGGTTTTTTGAATAAAGAAATATGTAAATAAAAAATATATATTTCCTGTCATAAAAAATGTTTACTTTATTTGTTTTCAATCAATGTTAAACATTTCTCTCGCATGTATATCTGTTTAAACACGTCAAATTTGACAGGAAATCTTTCGAATGAAGAGGCAATTTGCACCCGTCATACCATGAGGGGTTATTTTTCTTGTTATTTTAATATTTTCTGAACTTAATTGTCAGTTAATCGATTCCTTTTAGTTATTTTTCATTCAGTACGAGAGGCGCCACCTGGTAGTGAATTTGAGAAAAAATTGATTAAAAAATTCCATAATATTTATAATAAAGAATTATGAAATTAAAGCCTGTTTTTAAAATTATTTTCATTCAATTTCTGTCAGTTGAAAAATTTTTCCATATCCCGCCTTAGCCATTTTAAGATGGACAGTTAAAGCGCGTCAAGTCGGGTAATCTACCTCTCTCTTTTCGCTTCTGGCAAACAAGGATTGTGCACCTACACTGCGATAAGTTTAGTTAACGTCATTCGGCTTTAAAATTTAGAATTGTGATAGTAGAATTACAAAAAAAAAAACCCTTTAAACATATTCAAAAACTCTTTTTAAAGGCTATAATCAAAACGCAGTTGTTTTATTAAATATATAATACTATTTTTTTTTTTATAAAAACAATAATTTGCTTGTTGGAAAAGTTTAGACACGATTACCAGTTTCTGCGAATTTTTGTTAGCACCTGCAAATTTAAAAGAGATGACTTTGCTTGTTGGAAAAGTTTAGACACGATTACCAGTTTCTGCGACTTTTTGTTAGCACCTGCAAATTTAAAAGAGATGACGTCACAGACTTCGAGTACTTCGCCGCGAGCGAGAGAAATTACATTATTTCAATATTTTTTGAACTTAATTGTCAGTTAATCGATTCATTTTAGCTGTTTTTCATTCAATACGAGAGGCGCCATCTGGTATTGAATTTGAGAAAAAATTGATTTAAAGATTCCATAATATTTATAATAACGAATCGTGAAAAATATTTTAAGACTAAAAAGAAGAAAATAATAGAAATAAAAAAATATATATTTTTAGTACACTAATTAAAGTCTGTTTTTAAAATTATTTTTATTCAATTTCCGTCAGTTGAAAATTCTTTCCAAATCCTGTCTCAGCCATTTTGGATGGACAGTTAAAGCGCGTCAAGTCGGGTAATCTACCTCTCTCTTTTCGCTTCTGGGAAACAAGGATCGTGCACCTACACTGCGATGTAAAAGTTTAGACATTAACGTTATTCGGCTTTAAAATTTAGAATTATGATAGTAGAATTACGAAAAAAAACCTTTTAAACATATTCAAAAACTCTTTTAAAAGGCTATAATCTAAACGCAGTTGTTTTATTTAATATAATACTAATTTTTTTGATAAAAACAATAATTTGCTTGTTGGAAAAGTTTAGACACGATTACCATTTTTTGCGACTTTTTGTTAGCACCTGCAAATTTAAAAGAGATGACGTCACAGACTTCGAGTACTGAAGTTCTGCAAACGATAACGCTTCGCAGTCAGAGACGCCTCGAGCGAAAGAAATCCAAACGGATGAGGTTGCGAAGATTTGGCAGTTGAAGGCTGAAGGCAAGCTCGTTTCGGAAATTTCGGCTGTTATTAATCGGTCAAAGAAACCTATTTATCGAGTTTTATTTAGTGGATCCATTTATAAAGCAAGACGCAGATCTGGGAGGCCACTTGTGACGAATAAACGCGGTGATCGTCAGATCCAAAGTCTGGCGAGTAACCGATAAATGACTCTTCGTGAAATTTAAAGCTCATCTCAGTATCAAAAGGTACGATTCGTAGACGAATTTCGGGAATAGGAACAATGGTTCATCACAAAATGAAAAAGAAACCAGCTCTGAAGCCACCTCATAAATCACAAAGGATGTTGTGGGTTCGAAATCATATGGGCCGAATGGCAATCAGTGATATTTAGCGGTGAAAAAAAGTGGAATCTGGATGATCCAGAAGGCTGGGCATCGTTCTGGCATGACTTGAGCAAGGAACCTCGGTGTTTTTACTTTCTCGTATACGAAGTGAAAGTATTGTAATCGTCAAAAAATTCGAACTCCAGATTTTGACGAATCTCCACGTTTTAGACCTCCCTGAGTCCGAAAAACACAATTTGGGAATTATGTCTGTGTGTCTCTGAACAAGATAACTCGAAAACTATGTGAGCTACGGGGATGAAATTTGGTATGTGGTCTTTAAACATAATTTGTAGGTTTCTATAAAATTTCGGATAAAATCCCTCAACGGGAAGTCTGTATGTCCGAAGTCATGTAAACACTATAACTCAAAAACTTGAATAGCTAGATGGATAAAATTTGGTACACGGTTTTATCGTCACGATTGTAGGTCTGTATAAATTTTTGGGCCAAATCCGTCAAAGGGTTGACTGTCTGTCGGTCTGTATAATTTACTATTGAAACCAACCCGCTATCTCCACACGCATGCGTACAGAAGCAGTCGTCTGTGCCCGCGAAAAGAGCGATTACGTCAGTTTGTCCTTGAGACGGCAAGAGTGAAACCTAGCAGTGTGCGATAGATGCGTTTTAGTCGGTACGCATCTCTTTGAATTCTTTACCTAAATATCTTTCAATCACTATAATGAAAAACCTTCTAATAGTCACTGGATTCTGGATAACAACAGGTTCGAATTTTTTTAGCCACGCGGGGGAAGGAGAAACGGCACCTTTTGGGGGAAGTATACGAGAAAGTTTAGGGGAGAACACTCCCGCTGGTTTTAGTCGCAGACGAGGTGGTGACTAGTTGATGGTTTGGGCAGCCTTTTGCTACAATGAACAAGTGTCTCTGCACTTGACCGGTGGTCGCCAAACATCACAACATTACACTAAGACACTGGAAGGCAACTTGCTAACAGGGGTGGCGCCAGAGAGAGGACCGGGGGGGCCAGGGCCCCCCGTCGGGAATGCTGTGCCCCCCATCGACGAAAAATTTTGTATCCCGTAGGGGAAAATATTTGTACGGGGTATTCAACTGTAGTTGATAAATAATGATCTGATGAAAATTTGAGACCAATTTCATTACACTCGTCCCCCGTACAGAAGGTGGTGCCCCCTGTCGGGCAAATAGGCCCCCCGTCGGGCAAACTCTAGCGCCATTCCTGCTTGCTAAGCTTCTAAATGGCCTTCGGTTGGAATTTCATCAAGACAGTGCTTCGATTCACAATGCAAACAACACAAAGTCTGGTTTAATTCTCAGAATATACAAATTCTCGACTGGATAGCATGTAGCCCAGATCTTAATCCAGTAGAGAATCTTTGGGGAGTCACGTGTCGCAAAGTTTACAGTAATTGTAGGCAATACTCTTCTGTAAATGAACTCAAGAAATCTATTGAGGATGTACGGTGCGAAATCGATACCCAAACCATGCAAGATTTACGGGTCTCTTCTGGTACCCCCGGTTGGTTTGGGAGATATCACTTTTTCCGCACGTTAACAACGGGAAAAGTGACGTCTCCAACCGGGGGTACCAGAATAGACCCCTTAGATTCTTGGATGGAAACTCGTATTTAAGAACTGATCAACAAGAATGGATGCACAATCGGGTTTTAAATACTGTTTATTTTGATTTCATTTCATTTTTGTCTAAACTTTTGAGACATTGTTCATTTTGTTTTTAGTGTCTTAATAACTTTCAATATGCCCAAGTCAACTTTTATTGTAATAATATTGCGTATGCATATGTCCGTAATAAGTTCAGTGTAATGTATATACAGTAGAGTCTCCTAACAACGAATTTCTCCCTATAACGAAATTTTTAATCGGAATGCTAAATAACATTCAAAATATTCTCCATATAACGAAGTTGCTGTCTCCCTATAACGAATTTTTTCAGAGGTTTATCTTTTCGATTTTTGTCATTTTTGAAGAAAGCTGATAGTTTCTGTGCAACCAATTCGCTCACACGTGCCTGTTTCTGGAACCATTCACTCTTAAAATGTGAAAATTTTTCTGAAAATTTAACATCACGAAATGCAAAGCAATGTAAAATAACGGAATTTTTCAAGTAAAATAAACGTAAGTACTAGTACATATTATGCTCTAAATTGGTGAATTGTCTTCACTTTTGAGCATTTTATTTATACAGTAAAACCTCTTCGAACGGCCACCCCTGCATAGCGGCCACCCCTCTTAACGGCCAATTTTTCGTGGCACGGATTTTTCGGCCCATAGGCCTAATGTTAAAATAACCCCTAGCAACGGCCACCCAACCCCTCTGAACGGCCGCCGGGTGGGTTCGCCCATCCCATTTGACAAACGCATCGGTTAGAGATTTACTTTTTAAACTGAAAAACGAACTTGAAAAATGTTTTTTCCCGAGAAGGGTAAAAACTTAAAACAGTCACGAATTGTATCCTTTTTTCAAAAAATGTAAAAAATTATTAAATAAAGTACTATTTTCTCTTTAGATAAGTCTCAAACTTCATTCTAAATAAGAAATATGTGTCAGACTTGTTTATATTATGTATTATAGCAATTATCTTGTAATTGTAACGAAAACCCTTCAGAGCGGCCACCCCCTCTGAGCGGCCAATTTTTCTCGGAACGGAGAGGTGGCCGCTCAGAGAGGTTTCACTGTACAATAAATATTAGTATAATTTTAACAAATTTATAATAAATATTACTTCATTTTTAATTGAAAGTCATAATTAAATATTTTTGAATTTATCGCACATACTAAAAGGTTTGTAACATTTACTTAAATAACTGCAAAAATCTCTAATCTCCGTATAACGAAATTTTCTCTATAGCGAATTTTTCAACTGGAACCAAGCGATTTCGTTGTAGGGAGATTCCACTGTATATATACATTACACTCAATCCGTGTTAGGAAAACTGATTAAATGTATTTTAAAATCTGTGTGAATTTTTCATTGTCTAAACTTTTGCGTCCTAGTGTAACCATGCTTCATCCTAAATTGCCACACTCATTTCTCTGATTTCGTGCCCGATCTTCATAAAGCTCTAATCATAGCTTAACAAACTCCACCTATCTCCATTTCTCAAAGCTAAAAAGAGGAAGAAAAGAATAAATTTTTCGCAACCAATAACGAAAATTTCTGAATTTTTTTCTCATCTAATAGGGACATGCGATCTCATGTTCACAGCAGATGTAAAATATATTCAGAAATATTCGTTATTGGTTTGGTTTTCAGTAAAATTCGGTTTTTGTCTTCACCTTGAAATTTTGGAAAATTAAGATAGGTGGTGACGCTTGTGAAGCGAAAAATTTTATGACGGAAAATATTTGGCGTCATCGCTCGTCGGAACTCTAGTATTAAACCAGTGGGAGTGGCCTCCCCTAAACTTTCTCGTATACTGCTCAAAAATTTGTCATTTCCCCTCCTCCTGCGTGGATAAAAAAATCGAACCTACTGTAACCCAAAATGCAACGAATATCAGAAGGTTTTTCATTGTAGATTATAGTGATTGTAAAATATTTAGGTCAAGAATCAAATTAAAAGAGATGGCTATGTATTAAAACTTAGCAATATTTATTTTACATCACACTCTAGCAAGCTCCGCTAATGCGAGGGCACGAGCGAGCGAAAACAAAACAGGAGATAAAACGAATCTATCACAAACTCCGTCTCAAGGACAAAGTGACGTAATTCTTCCGCTTGCTACCAGTACGCATGCGCATGGATATCAGTTTTGAAACGAATGCTTAACAAGTATGCTATTATACAGACCGACAGACAGTCAACCTGTTGACGGATTTCGCCCAAAATTTTATACGGACCTACATTCATGATGATAAAACTGTGTACCAAGTTTTATCCTTCTAGCTATTCAAGTTTTTGAGTTATAGTGTTCGCATGATCGCGGACAGACAGACAGGCAGACTTCCCCTAGACGGATTTTGTCCAAAATTTGATAGAAACCTACAAATTATGTGTCGAGTTTACGTACCAAATTTCATCCCCGTAGCTCTAATAGTTTTCGAGATATCGTGTTCACAGACAGACATAATTCCCAAATTGTGTTTTTCGGACTCGGGGAGGTCTAAAACGTGGAGATTCGTCAAAATCTCGAGTTCGAATTTTTTGACGATTACAATGCTTTCTCTTTGTATATTTCGTATACGAGAAAGTAACAATCGTCATCCAAAGCACTTGATGAAACAAAACCCTGGAGGAGTGGTTACGAGCGAAGTTAACAGGTTGCGAAGCCCTTTAGCATTTTAAAAAGTTCGCAACAGTATGTTGTCTAAGAGAGACGATTCCAACGACGATAAACTGCTTCGCTCCAGTTTCAAGTGAAAAAAGTCATTAAATGTCCGAGACGGATCGATTAAAAGATTAAAATGTATATTGACACAGACAGCGCGAAAATGCGTTTGCCAAAAGATAAATAAATCCTATCGTGCCTGCTATAATATAAGATGTGACGAGTAAGCATAAAAATGAAATTCCTGGGAACGCAAACACAGTGAAAATGCTCTTTTATGGCTCGCAAATGCCAATTAAGAGATTCCTATGTTCAAAATTATTTATATAACAAAAACCCAGCTGATGCTCTTTATTAAAAGCTTTTATTCAACTTGAGTGCCGTGTCCTCAAATCTTGAGATCGATTTCTTACCCACTTCCAATCGAGCTACAGCTTTGAAATTTAGCACAGTGGTGGGTTTCCGGAGACAATACAATATTATGCAAAAAAAAATTGCAGCATTTTAAACCTAACAAAATGATATTAAAATTTTAGCCCCATATTTGGTTGATAAAGTTTGGAAGGTGGTAACCTCACGTAGGGTTGTAACAACACCCGGCACTGCACCGATGAATGACGTAGCTCGCGTTTCTCCGCGTCTTGGGTTTACTTTCTATTAGAATTCGCCAACAACCAGAAGTAGATATTTTTTACTTCGTTTGCGCCAAACGTTTCGCACTCAAAGCAAAAAGAGAAAGTTGTGTAGATCGATTCTCTTGTTTTCTATTACATTGTTGATAATAATTGTAAGTTATCACGTAATATATTACGGATTTATATTTCAGAAAGTTAATGTCATTAAATCATTTTAAAAATGTAATTGTACATATGTATATAATAATTTTAATATGGGTTTAATATTGCAGAGTTCAATAATTGAATTTGGTTTACTATGCCTAACATGTCGTGTGTATTCGTGTCAGTCGTCACTAAAAAGTAGAAAATAAAATAAATAATAAAAAAAAATAAGGTATAAGGTTTTATTCAAAATGCACTTTACATGAAAAAATACGTTTACACATTATAATTTCGTCAAAATGAACAACAAAAGTAAAAAATAATTTTTCTGATTACAATAAAATGCATGGTTCGAATAAAAGCGTGGGTGCCTTATATAGCACCTTACATTTTGTGTATATTTTCTTAAACAAGTGGAATGTTCCTAGAAGGTAAAGGCGCCCACGCTTTTATTCGAACCATGCATTTTATTGTAATCAGAAAAATTATTTTCCACTTTTGTGTTCATTTTGACGAAATTATAATGTGTAAACGTATTTTCTCATGTAAAGTGCATTTTGAATAAAACCTTATGCCTTAATTTTTTTTAAATTTATTTTATTAACTTACAACTGTAGTCCAATTTTGTTCCTAAAATCGATTCAATTTCCAAAACTTCCGGTGCTTCAAAGATAGTCCTAACGTTGTGCCAAATACCACTTATTGCCTCCATCTATTTATATAAAGCAACGTGTGTGTTCCTTACACAAATCTATAGTTTTAGTCCGCTCTTGATGAAATGTGGCGTATGTGCTCTTCAGAACGAGAGAAATCTTTTCAAAGTTCAAAATTTAGTTTAAATCTCGGTTCAACAAAAATTAAGCAAGGTTTTAGCGTTTTATCGCGATATCTTCCCATAATATTACCTTACAAAAATGTTTTTTTAAACCATCTTAAAATTTTTTGAAACATTCTCTCGCTATCAATTTAACAATCGTAAAATTTAACTTTCTCGTAAACGAAGCATTCAAAGAGAAAGTATTGTAATCGTCAAAAAATTCCAACTCGAGATTTTGACGAATCTCAACGTTTTAGACCTCGCCGAGTCCGAAAAGCACAATTTTGGAATCATGTCTGGCGACCTGTAGGGCCGGATTTATCCCTGCAGGGGCCCTAAGGCAATGTTAGTTTCGGAGGCCCCTTGTCCCGTCCTCATGATAACTCAAAAACTCAATACACTAGACGAACGAAATTTGGCACGAGGTCTTTGTATCAAGATTATTTATATACTTATCTCATTTCAAGCTAAATCCGTCAGAGTGAAGAGACACTTTTCCACAATGCATATTCGATTTTCTTGCTTACACCATGAATTTGCATAAAAACAGTTCCGTCAAAAAGTTGTATCTTACATATACATTCACGACCAATGATAAATTGAGCACATTTTCAATTACTCCCTGCATTTGGCTGAGCTTTGCCACCCAATATTTAGAAAATATATTTTTTGCGTTTTAACTATTATGTATTTTTACGTGCGTGTTGCCACTTCATTTAGCGAAAGTATTTCTAACACATTCATTTCAGGGCACGCTATTGTAGTTATAAACAAAGATAAGGTATTTAAGAGATTGTGTAAACCAAAATTTTATAATTTTAAAATGACTTGAAATTTCTTTCTTCGGATAAACTAGGCATTTTTTAAAGGAAAATATCCGCGAGATGTTAAAAAAAATGAAATACGGATCAAAGATTCCACGTATTCTCCATTTTATCTCAAAAAGTGAGATTTGGAGAAGACATCAAATTTGAATTTCTAAATTGTTGGAAACAAAGGAAACATCAGTTCCCCTTCAAACGGTAATGCTCTATTGTTACGGAGCTGACGACGTCATTTTCCACTTTTTTTCATATCCAAAGCGTGAAAATGTTTCTCCTTTCTTTTTCTCTAAAATGGCATCAGAACTGACATTTACGACTTCGACTGAAGATCGATGAATTCATCGCTTTTAAGATTTATTTATTTATTTATTGTACAGTTACTTTTGCTACAAGCACAAGCTTGACATAGTTGCTAGTGCTACAACAAGAGGAACAAATTAAACAGATTTACCATCGAAAATATGAAAGAAAAAAAAAAACGTTTAAAGAAACGGCAAAAGCAAGCATAAAAACAATTAAACAAAAAAAAATGAGGAGGAAAAATGGCGAACTAGAAGCGGTGCAAGACAAAAATAATTTTTAAAGTGATTTTGGCATTCTTGTTCAAAATTAACAGGCTTTGGAGGGATGTATCGGAGTCAACAGGGTTCAAATCTTGAATTTCTTTTAAGAGCTGAACTCGTGGATCACGGTATCTTGAACAATGTAAAAGGATGTGTGATATTGTTTCTTCGGCGTGGACACAAAATTCACAGTTAGGAGAAGAGACGATATTGAATCCATGTAGGAAGCATATTAGTTCGAAATTTGCTTAAAAGAACATCACCTTTCCTCGTTTTGTTCATGAGTTTATGTTTTTTCTTTACTGTGTCCAGATGTTTAAAGTCTTGAAAATTTTTGCATGTTTTCCAATAGTGTTTGATGAGCCTGAAATTAGCAATAAATGCGTTTCATCGATGGATAAGCTCGTGGGCAACTTTCATCAATCCAGCTCAGTGGCGAACCTAGGATTCCGGTCTTGGGGGGGGGGGGGGGGCTGAGGTCATAAAAATTTTGTATCGTCGTGAGGAATGTAAACCTCAAGGCTAAAATAAACCAAAACTCTTTAACTTCACAGACTTGACTCACCTGACAATAAGAATCATAAAGAACAATACAATACTTTCGATAATTTAATAAAAATCACAATGAAATAACTAGCCGAAAAATGTCTTAGACCGCGTCAACGCTACAAGTACAAGTGGAATGACTACAAAAGTAGGAAAATTTTCGAGCCTGTCAAGCCAGAAAGCAATGTTGAAACGTTTTCATTATTTTTTTAAAGAGAGAAATTAAGAAAAAACAGTTGTAATGATGTTAAATAAAATCAAGAATTCTGGCTTGGCTCTGGGGGGGGGGGGGGTAGCCCGATAGCCCCTGGATTCGCTACTGATTCAGCTACGTGCTACTTCTCGTGTTACGATGTAGTAAAAATATAGATTAAAGTTAGAATTTCTTTCATGATTTAGTCCTCCCCTAATTCACAATATTTATTTTATTTTTGAGATCTGTTAATAAATAATGATCTGTTGATAAAGTTAAACCATTTACGATCACGATGAGTTTTTGAAGAAATTCATTTTTCTACTGCTACATCCGTTGAAAGTCTTCATTTTATTTTACTACAGAATATAATCGAATGGTTCGTCAGAAGGTTAAAAACAAGTCGCCATGGGAAAAAAATTATTTTTGAAAATTTTAGTGGAGAAAGTGTTGATTTCAAATCAATTGCTCTTAAATAAAATTAAATCAATTGTGAACTAGATTGACGAAATTAATAAATCGAATAAAGAAGTTTTATTGTACGATGTGGCAACATTGAAAGAAGTCCGTTTAGATAAACTGTGCAAGGGAAAGTGACACAAAAATCAAGCAACGGATCAAACTTGAGCAAAAATGAGGAAAGGAACACCAGATAAATTTTATCATATTTTTAACATCATTAACACTAAACGTACCAACACTTAATACCTATTCTTACCGTACTGGTCAAATGTCCCGTTTTTAGATAAAACTTAATTTTTCTTGGTTGAACGCAGATAATATCGATTTCAGTAACGAAGTATTCAACGAAGTTACTTTATAATTAAACAATAAAAAAATTGTCCATTTCTATAAAATTATCGTTTTCACAGACAGATAAAAATCGCTACGCGTGCTTTTGCCGATGTTGACGAAGACGAGACTGATTTGTAAAGTAAATGAAAAATAATGTTTTTACTTTCTCGTATACGAAGTATACAAAGAGAAGGTATTGTAATCGTCAAAAAATTAGAACTCGAGATTTTGACGAATCTCCACGTTTTAGACCTCCCTGAGTCCGAAAAACACAATTTTGGAATTATGCCTGTCTGTGAACACGATAACTCGAAAACTATGAGAGCTACGGGGATGAACTTTGGTACGTGGTCTTCACACATAATTTGTAGGTTTCTATCAAATTTTGGACAAAATCCGTCAACGGGAAATCTGTCTGTCTGCATGTCCGAAGTCATGCGAACACTATAACTCAAAAACTTGAATAGCTAGATGGATAAAATTTGGTACACGGTTTTATCGTCATGACTGTAGGTCCGTATAAAATTTTGGGCCAAATCCGTCAACGGGTTGACTGTCTGTCGGTCTGTATAATCGCATACTTGTTAAGCATTCGATTCAAAACTGTTCTCCATGCGCACGCGTACTTAGCAATCTCTGGTACCAAGCGGAAGGATTACGTCACTTTGTCTTTGAGCGGAGTTTGTGATAGATATGTTTTATTTCCTGTTTTGTTTTCGCTCGCTCGTATAATAGCGGATCTTGCTGGAGTGTGATGGAAAATAAATATTGCTAAGTTTTAATACATAGGCATCTCTTTTAATATGATTCTTCACTTAAATATTTTACAATCGCTATAATCTGCAATGAAAAACCTTCTGATATTCGTTGCATTCTGGATTACAGTAGGTTCGATTTTTTTTTATCCACGCAAGGGGAGGGGAAATGACAAATTTTTGACCAATATACGAGAAAGTTTAGGGGAGGCTATTCACACTGTTTTTTTTTTTTTTTTTAGCTAGCTACATAAGCCTTAAAGAAGTTTGTAGCAGAGTGATTTAATATTTCCTGGGTTAGCAAGCGACACCACCTATCTCAATTTTTTGAAATTTGAAAGAGGAAGATTCAAATGAATTTTTCGAAACTAATAACGAATATTTCTGCATTTTTCAACAACTGCTTTGAACATGAGATCACATGTTCCAACAAGACATGAAAAAAAATTAGAAATGTTCGTTATTGGTTGCGAAAAATTCATTTGAATCTTCCTCTTTCAAATTTCAAAAAATTGATATAGGTGGTGTCGCTTGCTAAGCGACGATTTAGAATGCACATGCTATTTTCTGACCTTATAAGGAAATAAATTTTTCTCCCGATCACAATGTACAGGTCATCTATACTTATAAAAGGCAATGTTTGTGTGCGTGTGTGTGTGTTTGTCGGCGATGTCCAGACGAATCTATCGCACTTACGGCCATGAAATTTGGTACACAGGTAGTCGTAATGGTGACTGAATGCACCTCGAAGACGAAATTTTAAATTTTAATCTAGAAATTTTTTTATTTAATGTTTTCTGTTGCTTTGGTTGATTTTTCGCACTAATTTGTCAATAGAATGGTTTCGAATAATTGTACGACAAAAATAGATAGACCATCGGAAAGAGCACGCGATTTCCGTTCTAATGAAGTTAGTTTTGAATTTCTAACGTAATTAACTGAATTTTGAGAATTTTTTAAAAAATAGTCAGTTTTGCTATCTAAATATTATTTTTGTTTTTAAATTTGCTGCATCCGACTTTCTAATAACACCATTATTTTCAATTTTTTTTTAGCTTATAACTAGAACGGTTCTGTCGGATTTAAAACAAGAATGGTTAAAATATCTTTTATCGTTTTTTTAAAAGTAATTTTTTTCTGGGCCTTTGCGAGTTATTTTTCTCGATCGAGTTCCAAAAGCGGCACTTCTTCGGAACGTCGATGCCAATTTTGATTGGCGGACGCGTAGGATACGTCATGACCTTCACCTGAATGAATTACTTCGATTATTATTTTCGGATTTGATTTATATTTTGCTTGCTGTATAATAATCATTTTCACGTTCCAATTTTGTAATATTGTTTTGGATTAACGTACTCTGTACTGTAGCGTGAAAAAAAAAATAAGCAGGAAAATCAAAAGTGTATCTTTTGTTTTGATTTCAAAACTTTTTCATGTCATTGTGGGCGGTTCTTTTTTTTTCATTTTGTTAAAGTCCTGATTCCACGGGCAACGCCGTGCGCGTACTGCTAGTTAATAATAAAATAGCCCAGATCCTCCGGTAACGCTCTGACGTCACCAACAGTAAAACTCGCGACATAGCACTGCGAGACGTTAAACAGCATTATTTAATTGTTAGAGAACCTAAATTTCAGTCATTTTAAATTTAAAAGAGTCATTGTCGTTCTAATTTCAAATTTCATAGCTCTAAAATAGTGAAATAAAATTTTATATCGATTTATATAAAATTTAACTCGCTATGATCAATAGTTCCCGAGAAATTTTAAATTATATTAATCATATATTTCAAATTAATTTTCGTTTTTTAATAGAAAGTAGTAAATCACAGCAGTAGTATATCATGTGCGTGATATAGTTTGGACGTCACGATGCATCTGATTATTTATAGCAATCGTGATAATATAATTTGATAATATTTTTTGGTAACGTTAAAATTTACACAAAGACATCTGAAGTACAAGGAAAATTGTTAAACAACAAAAAATACTTCACACAGAATGTTGTTTACCAAGAGGTTTTAGAATAAAGAAATATGTAAATAAAAAAATATTTCCTGTCATAACACATATGTTTATTTTATTTGTTTTCAATCAATGTTAAACATTTCATTCGCATATATATCTATTTAAGGTATCCGACTGGTTTAAAATCGTCGTTTCTGATGAAATTATCAAAAAAAAAAATATATGACTTAATTTTGTAGCCTGTTTAATCAGCTTTCTAAAACTGTCTCACTTTTTACTCTACGTGAATGACAAATGGAGTTACAGCTGTTTTATTACCGAACTGTAAGCATTATTTGATGTTGCATGAAAACTTTAAATGTGTTTTCTGAGAAATGATATTTTGAGGAAAACTGTCGACCGTAACAATGATTTCTCAAAAAGTTATTCAAGTATTGATATGAAATTTTCTGAGATTGTTTTCTGTAATATGCTTGATGTTTTCCTCTAAAAACTAAGGTCAATTTTAAAATGAACTATTATTTTTAAGTGCTTAAATATAAACGAAAAGCATTTTTTTATGAAAAATTACCAGTTTAGTAACTATGTTCAGCTATATCTCAAAACTATTTTGAAGTACAAGAAATATTTTAGAGAATAACACAGATAACTGTTATAAAAATGTACTCCTACAAGGATTTATGTATATTTAGCATATGATTTTGTCTATGGCTGTTAGCGTAAGGAAAATATTTTAGTCATTTTTCTTCAAATTGCTCAGTTTTTTTTAAAAAATATTATTTTGAAAGCCTAATTTTACAATATTTTCATAGTTTAAAAAAATGCAGTTGAAAAATAACATTAAAAATATATATAAGTAATTTTTCAAAAAAATGTCTCCGAACACAGTCGGATACCTTAAACACGTCAAATTTGACGGGAAATCTCTCGAATGAAGAGGCAATTTTAACCCGTCATACTATGACGGTTTTAAACATACGAAAGTTTACAACCAGTCATTTGACCAGTCATGGTCCGTTAATAAGTAATTATGCGTATGTCGATATCACGGTTTCAAGAAAAAAAAAGAATTCTACACAGTGTTACTGACCTCATTTTGGCAATTTTTTCTTTTAATTTTAACATTTCCTCAAAATTTGCAAAAAAAACCGCTAACTGGATGCAGTTATCCATTTAAGAACCAAATACCATTTTGTGTACAGTCTTTGTTATTGAAAATTTTATCTAAGATTGTGATTCCCAGTACAAAACTGGACCAGTTCCAATCCGTCTCGCAACACAATTAATTTTGAAACGAAAATAGAGACAGGGTTTTTTTCCCCCTTGTGAAAAAAACTATAACCCAAATTGAGCATTTAATAGTTAGTAATTACATAACAGCGTCTAAATGTGATTAATAAAATCGCAAAAACAATATCGACCTGTTGACTTGCTGTGAAAATTACACCAGGTATTGGGATATTTTGCAACTTGGCACAGCAATAATATTCGGAACGGTGATATGGCAACAACGGATGTGTTGCGAGTATAACTGTCACCGTCATCCGTCGAGGAAAGTGTGAGATTGGAAGTGATTTGTTTGTGCAAACTGTGCCAGGAAATCGCGGCATAAAAATCAGGCAACGGCAGGGTTTACTAAAAATTTAGAGCGCACAACAATAACTCGAATGCTTTTTCCAACAGATATTTTAAGGCGAACAGGTTACTGCCAGTGGAATTTTTGATGATTCTATGGAGGCGGCTTTAAACAATTTTTTAAGCAGAAATAAATAAATAAAAAATTCCTCCCTGCAGGCTGGAAGACGAAAGTAGATTCCTTTTGTTCGGAGACAGTGGCGAATCTAGGATTCGGATCTGGGGGGAGGGCTGAGGTCATAAAAATTTTGTATCGTCGTGACGAATGTCAAACCTCAAGGCTAAAGTAAACCAAAACTCTTTAAGTTTACAGACTTGACTCACCTGACAATAAGAATCAAAAAGAACAATACAATACTTTCGATAATTTAATAAAAATTACAATGAAATAACTAGCCAAAAAACATGTTCGACCGCGTCAAAGCTACAAGTGCAAGTGGAATGACTACAAAAATAGGAAATTTTTCGAGCCTGTCAAGCCAGAAAGCAATGTTGAAACGTTTTTATTATTTTTTTAAAGAGGGAAATTAAGAAAAAACAGTTGTAATGATTTTAAATAATATCAAGAATTCTGGCTTGCCTCTGGGGGGGGGGGGGGCGGTAGCCCGATAGCCCCCCTCTGGATTCGCCACTATTCGGAGATATAAGGAAAAGAAGACGTCACCCTCCTCCGACATTTCATCCTCTAGTTAGAGAAAGGTTGGTGGTACGAGGATGAAAGATGGTGAAAGAGAATTCAACTAATGTGAGGTTTCCAACGAGGTTCACAATTTTAGGTTAAGAAGTAGTCGAAAATAAGGGCTGAAAATTACTTTTCAATCCCTAATTTCTAAAGGCTTGCAGCTGTCGAAACAGTTTCACCACAAAAGTTGTTCGTTTTGATGAGGCGATCACTCGCCTAATTTGAATTATCTTTCTATCATCAAACGTAAGGGAGTTATGGGGAAATAAAAATTTCAACTCCCTTTGAGCTGGATCGTCCATTTGCGAACTCGGCCGAGGTTTTCACCTTCCCTATTTAACAAATAAGTCGCCGATTCAAATCCAATCAAGATAACTCTATATCGTGTTCACAAGATCACATGGACTGAAACGTTATAAATACAGTATACTCTCCATTATCCGTGCACGGATTATCCGGTTAACGGATTATTCGTGCTCATTCCGGATTCACAAAAAAAAATTTAAAGAGAAACATTTTCGCTCTTATCACGCATGTAAAATCGATGTTGATGTTCTATCGAGAGATTCATTCCGTGAAATTAGTGAGCCGTGACGGCGGAAGCTAAAGAATAGATTTTTTTTTCTTTCTCCACGTGCAATCTCTACCGGTTCAACCCCTAATTTTCAGAGAAATGAATCATCCACTTCCTGCTAACTCATTCTCGTACAAACTCGCTTCTCCCCGACACGTCATTCTTTAACTTCTTTGTCTTCTTTCACTTTCGCGCGTGTTCCTTTAGTTTTTTGCGTCCTGTTTATCGTCAGTTAGTAGCGTGAACTTTTTTACTGGTTAAAATGAGTGGTGTGAAACGAAAACGAAACGTTTTAAATGTTAAACAAAAATTAGAAATCCTTCAAAAACTTGATAATGGAGAATCGGCTAGTAGTAATGCAGAAGATGTACTAAATGAGGGAAATACAATTTCTCATTCTGCTGCTCTACAATCTGTGGAAACTTTGTTAGATTATATGGGACAAAGAGGATTTGATTACGGTGACATTACTGCGGTTCGTAAAAGATGTGTCGATATGCGACAAGAGATGAACAAACAGCAGAAACAAAGACGCGTAACAGATTTTTTAAGGAAGTAAATGTTAAAAGAAAAATTCCTAGTTTGATGTTATACAGCATGCAAATGTAAGTAATTTTTGTGTTTTTGTACTGTTGTTGATTTTTTCTTTAATAAAATGGAGTTTTCGGATTATCCGTGTTTTTCTATTGTCCGTGCGATCCCTCCCGGTGATTAACCCGGATAATCGGGAGTGCACTGTACATGAACTTTTAAACGAGGGAAGGGGGTGGGGCTTTGGGATCAAGGGTCCACGAACGGAGAAGATATGCAAAAATTTTCTCGTAGCCGTGCCATGAGAACTGTTGCGATAGGTAGACTTCCCATAAGGAATCTACCTAAGAAAAATAAAGGACAAAAGCCAAAAAAGTTCTCGAAAATGCCTTCATTTCTCACCCTAATCGTCTAAGATCTAGCTGCACATTTTCTAGTTATGGAGCGACTGGAGTAGTTAAACCTTCTTTTTATTATTCATTAAAGTTGAATTCCTGATATTTTCGAAGGAATGTTCGAAACACTTATTCGTTCCTGCATAGAGCTTATCTTTCATATACTCTGTTGTTTCATAACGATTTTCCGTATATCTTATCTGAAATCAGTGGCGAATCCAGGGGAGGGATATTGGGCTGCCCCCCCCCCCCCCGTCCGAGCTAAACCAGAATTATTGATTCTATTTAAAATCACTACAACTGTTTGTTCTTAATTTTCATTTAAAAATAATAATAAAATCGTGACAAATTGCTTTCTGGCTTGACAGGCTAGAAAATTTTCCTACTTTTCTAGTCATTCCACTTGTACTTGTAGCGTTGACGCGGACGAAAACATTTTTTGGCTAGTTATTTCATTGTATTTTTTATTAAATTATCGAAAGTATTGTAGTGTTCTCTATGATTCTTATTGTCAGGGAAGTCTGTAAAGTTAAAATGTTTTGGTTTACATGAGGCATGACATTCGTCACGACAATACAAAATTTTTATAACCTCCCCCCCCCCCCCTCCGACCAGAATTCGTCACTGTCTGAAATACATTTCGGTGAATGAATTATTTTATAACAGATGTAACCAACTACTTGCTTTTCTTTTTATTACTAACATAATAGCCAAGACCTGTCTCTCGGTAACGCTCTGACGTCACCAAAAAAAACTCGCGCCATAGCACTGCGAGACGTCAAACAGCATTATTCCATTGTTAGAGAACCTAAATTTCAGTAATTTTAAATTTAAAAGAGTAATTGTCATTCTAATTTCAAATTTAATAGCTCTAAAATAGTGAAATAAAATCTGCTATCGGTTGATACAAAATTTATCTCGCTATGATCCATAGTTCCCGAGAAATTTTAAATTATATTAATCGTATATTTCACATTAATTTCCATTTTTTAATAGAAAGTAGTAAATTACGTCAGTGGTATATCATGAGCGTGATATAATTTGTTTCATGCTTATTTTATTTGTTTTCAATCAATGTGTTAAACATTTCTCTCGCATATATATCTATTTAAACACATGAAATTTGACGGGAAATCTCTGGAATGAAGAGGCAATCTGCACCCGTCATACCGACGGGTAATTTTCTAGTATAGAAATAAAGGTTCATTATCTGTATGTTAACAAATAAAAAAAGATTTGAATTTCTACTTTCTCCTTTAAATTTAAAATCCTAATTTGTTCAACGAACATACCGCGAACCATGATGAAATTTCTTTCAAGTGTCACTCATCCCATCTAATGAGTGTCATCCTTTTTATCGCAAGTTAAAATGATAACGGAAAAACTCAAAGGAGCGTCATAAAATCATTGACCATAGCGCCATCTAGTGTTGGAAGTTGAAACTAAAAGCCCTACACACAAAACAACAGCAACTGAACGGTGCGAGCGTACAAGTCCACTGCCAGATTTTGCAAAACGAAAATGAATTGCATTGATTTATTTAACGAAACCAAAATTTGCCGTCAAGTTTTGCTTCTCAGAACACAATATTACAAATTCTTTTTTAAAAAATAATTTATTTTAATTGTTTCTAAATGTTGCTTCGGTTCTGAAATTATTATTTTTTTTATTGACCTTACCAATTACCGTCGCATCTGGAGAAAATCTTTCTCAAGATTAAAAATAATAAAAAATTATTTGAGATCTAGCAATATTGAAGAACGATTGATTTGCCTAACCATTTTATCTATCCAATCCGTAGTAACCAATTATTACCGAATTTGCTATAACACTTGTAAGAAAATGAAACAAAAATCACATATAGTAAACTTATTCTAGCATGTCGCATACCAAATTGTATTTATGAAGCAATTATTTTTATATGATTTACTAACGATTTTTTATGTGACTGAAATATTAACTTACTTATAAAATAATTATTTTCACGTATTTTTATAGTCTTTACTTTACCAAATTCTGCAATGCTATCAATAGTAAAAAGCAAGAAATTTATTTGAAGGCTCCACTTTTGTTTGAGCAGGGTCTGCTGATATGGCACTTCTGAAGGATAATTTCCCACTCAACCCACTCCCCTCCAATTTTTAGGGCCAGATTACCAAATAAGCAAATGACTAGGGGTTTCCAAACCCTTTAATCTTTTTTTTTTTGCATTTTCAA
The DNA here is from genome assembly GCA_013235015.1 of Araneus ventricosus. Lineage (NCBI taxonomy): Eukaryota > Metazoa > Arthropoda > Arachnida > Araneae > Araneidae > Araneus > Araneus ventricosus. The sequence goes on from BGPR01005125.1 coordinate 77,984, forward strand.
GGTAACTTAATTTGGAGCTTTCATTTCATTCACAAGAGCCTTGTAAAATCAAATATCGCTTAAATTTCAGAACATAATTCTTAGGATTTTGTTTGTTGTCAAAATTGCTTACAGATTAGTGTGGTCCAATTTGTTTTGCATTTGGCTGACAAACTTTGGTCAGTTCTGGCAAACTTTGTACTAGAATATTTCGATTGTGTAAAAAGAAAAAATTGTAATTTTTTTACTATTTTTTAAAATTTATCTTAAAATTTAAATTTTACATATTTTATTTGCGAGATAATGACTCCTGACCAGTCTCCAGAATGTGACCCACAATTAAAGATTTTATTTCAGTTTGTCTTAACATTTGTAACTTAAAAATAGCTTGTATAAAGACTGAATTAAAATCAATAAAAAATATTTGGTTTTGGAAGAGGCAAGGGGGGTCCTGAAGCCTGTATTGTCTACAGAGCTCAGTAGGGGCCTGCCCCTTTTTACTTCATTCTTGATTTATTTTCTTCTAAAGCAAAGTTACTAAAATATAAACTATCTGAATTTTTGTATAATGTTTTCTTATCTTGTGTATTACAATTTGCATCGCAGTTGAAAAATTATATCGAACAATAATGCACAAAATGAAGTATTATCACTATTTTTTTTCGGTAAAATGTAATGCTAATCCTGCAAATGAAAAATATTATATTTCTTGTCATGAAAAGAAGATGTAATACTTCAGACCCTACAAATGATTTAAACTATTTTTTAATTAGTCTGCTTTTGTATGAACTTGGAGAAATCAATTCAACATTATATACATGGTTTTCTAGACATTCTAAAAATTTATTTAAAAATAGAAAAGTTTAAAAGTCAATCCTTTGCTTATATCTCTTACTATTTTAAAAAAGAATTTATATTTTTCATTGTAATTTCATTCACATAACAGAATCCACCCATGAAATGCATTTCATACGAATTTTCATGCACACAAAAAAGTGAATATTTTATAAGTAGATTTTTATGTGAAGTTCATGCATTTTTTATTCCTTTTATACAATAATGGAATATTTCAACCCTGTTCTGTAAAGTGAATTTTTACTTTTGCTGTATAAAATCACAGGCTATTTTTAATCCCTATTTGCGTGCACCATTTGCAGACGAGCCCAAATGCTTTTGCAATGAAGAGAATTGTTATTTAAATGCAACCACTTTAATCCAGTAAAGAAATAATTGAGGTGTGATTTCAATGCTGCCCAAAGTTTTAACTATTTAAGAGTTTCTTTCTTTCTTTCTTTTTTTTTTTGAAATATTACATCCAAAAATAAGCACATTTTTATGAGCAACTTTGTATTCAAATTGATTTTATAAATTCAAATCAGTATTCAAAACACTCACAAGTATTGCTTTTTATTAATTTTTGGCAATTTTCAATAGCAGGAGAAAGAAGGTCTTAAAAACCGGTTTACCTAACCCAACCTAAAAACTGGTTCACACTTGTTTTGTTGTCTGTTAATTAGTCTGCTCGAACCATTTACTACAAACAATGCAAAGTAAAGAGAGTGAAAATTCAGGGAAAATCAGTGGATGGGCTTAGAAAAATGACCTGCCCGAGTGGCGTTTGGGCAAATCTTCCACAGTGCCCTAACGGTGTTCAGGCAAAACTACTAAGTGGTTAATATAGAAAAATTTCATATTTGTAATGAAAGCCAATGTTTTTCTTATGTGTCCTTTATTTTTTACATAATCATTAATTATTTATAATAATTTAAATTTAAGATCAATTAAACATTAAAAATATAATCAAATAATGGATATGCTCAATAAAGCGATGTGGAGAAAGGGGTGGGTCCTATGTAGATTTACAAATAGACAATGAAGGCTACCTTTTCATATGTTTCATCTAAATTGACGTAATTTAAGTCGATTATTAAACTGCTTTTTTCCCCTCCTTTAAACTTTCTTATAATGGCAACATATCAAGAAGGATACAACTCTTCCTTCTTCCAACTCTACATAATTGTTGCATATGGAGAAAAATTAGGAGAAGATCCACATAGTAGAAATAATAGTAGTATTGCAGTAATTTTTAGTTTTTAACCACACAGTGTAGTAATTTTTGATTAAGTATACACCTCATATATAAACGTTCCAAACGGCATTAATTTGAAAAGCTAAGACATTAAAAGATAACTAATCTTCTTTCCTGAATTGAACTGAAGTCATTTTGTAATTTTTGTTTTGTTCATCAGATTAAAAGATCAACATTGTGCTGCAAACAATGAAAATTTTTGATATTTTTCAGTTTTAAAATGGGCAATTCTGTTACCCATATTTTAAAAAGTTGACTTGATAAAGAAGAAAGTACCAATAAATCTGATTATTTAAAGCAGAGCTTCACAGACTGACATTGAAATCCCAAATAGATCGGCACAGAACAACACAGAGTTCCTCAAAACTGTTGTCGAGTCTTCTTCCTGATTGTAGTATCGCATGTGTGAAGAACGGTTTTATTTTGAAAAGGAGAAGAGTAAATTAGGTAGTCACATGCATAAATACTATTTGATTAAAAGGAGAACAGATCTTATCTACTGATTTCAAAAAAGGTGTAATTTCCCATTCCTCCCTTCAATAACATCTTGGGAGTTTGTTTAGCCATCATCTAAAGCAGAGGTTCCCAACCTGGGGTACGCGAAATCTTACAGCTGTTAATAACGGAAACAAGAAATTAAAAAAGTTACAGAATCTTCTTTCCCCAAGTTAATACTTACTATTTAACAACTATACCACTTGAAAAGTTGATTATTAGAGTTTAATTTTTAGCCATTCTTATGTTAAATGTGAAATTACAGTAGAGTCTCCCTACAACGAAGCCTCCATACAGCGAATTTCTCCCCATAACGAAATTTTTAATCGGAATGTTAAATAACATTCAAAATATTCTCCATATAACGAAGTGGTTGTCTCCCTATAACTAATTTTTTCAGACCGTTATCTTTTCGATTTTTGAAGAAAGTTGCTAATTTCTGTGCAAACAAATCGCTCACACGTGCCTGTTTCTGGAACCACTCGCACTGTTCATTCCAGCGATAACACATAACAATGGAATGCTATGTGAAGGGTAATGCAGTTGTGGGGACCTAGGTTTCTACAGAGGGAGCAACATTTCTACGGGTCAAGATTCCAAGAACCGGGGTGGAAACAGCAAATGGATGTGACAATACGCATTTTATGTTTATCCGTACTAGTACATATTATTCTCTAAATTGGTGAATTGTCTTCACTTTTGAGCATTTTATTTATACAATAAATATTAGTATAATTTTAACAAATTTATAATAAATATTACTTCATTTTTAATTGAAAGTCATAATTAAATATTTTTGAATTTATCGCACATACTAAAAGGTTTGTAACATTTACTTAAATAACTGTAAAAATCTCTAATCTCCGTATAACGAAATTTTCTCTATAGCGAATTTTTCAACTGGAACCAAGCGATTTCGTTATAGGGAGATTCCACTGTATTACAATACTGATTTCATTTGTTTAGGCATTGAATTACAATACTATTGCAAAAATGCAATAAAAGGTAAAATAAAAAATATGCCCGGCAAATGTTATTAATTCGAGTCATTTGACTCTTAAGCTAACCTAAGCTCTTAACATTATTGATAAAACAGCATTTTTCAACTTCTTTGCATAGACAGACGATTGGTGTGGAGGGGGGAATATGACAAACGTCGCCCCATGTCTGATGCCATTACAGCAACTGAATCGGTTGGATGGACATGGGACGGGAGGATATGACATTAAGTGGTACACAAAAATATAAAGATTAATAAAAGGGTGTGCAAGGGAATAAAGGTTGGGAATACCTGATCTAAAGGGACGCAATTTCATTAGGAGGACCGAGGTTAATAATTGAGGCCCCACTACAAGAACAGTACCTCTAAATGTTGATCATTTTTCTCTAGATTCACAGTTTAGGTCAGTACTTTCAAACAAAATTAACTTTTAATCCTCTTACATTCATTACACAAGCAATTTTTCACAAAAATAAAATGAATTCTAAAATAATAAGAGCAAGTCCAAAAAAATGAATAAGAACCTGGCGTTATTATCTAAACTTCAACTCATGTCATTGGAAAAATACATTTCTACTGTTATTATCATCATCTTTTATTATATGAGCAAGAATCGCATTATAGCAGATTTCAATGTATTTACAGCAACTAATATTTAGATCTACGTAAAAAATTGAATATTAAATAATCAAATAAAAGAAAAATTCAACATTTCTGTTAAGATCAGAATATTTGTCATTAAACAAATTCTCCTCAAAAAGATGCAATTTTTTTTAATATATGGTAGAGATTTAAAAAAAAAAGTCAAGATGCAGTAACTTTATGCTGCAACATTGGTAAACAATTCTGTGCTTTTCTAGTTGCAGCTGTGCATTGCTGTTTAATGTGCATTTTGTCTGCTAATAACTACTGAAAAACTAATAGACAACATAAATTTCCTCAAATGGCATTCATCTTTAAGGTGTAAGGTTAGACTTAAAAACAAGCTACGATTATATCACCGCGAAACATTAGGATGCTACACAACATCCAAGTCTAAATCTAACACCAAATTTAACGAGTTCATGCTTTAAAAAAATTCAAATATGCCGTTCCACCATGTTTTTAAGTCTAACCAAGGTCTTTTGCCATGAGAAATGAAAAACTAATTTAAAAATTCTACTTATTTATAAACATTAAAATTTTTCGTTTTAAGCTCCGTTGCCGTGCAAATTTGTATTCAATTATGCATGCACAAAAAAAAACACAGTAAATATGTTGAGTAAAATTATATAAAAAAAACTGTGTACAGAAGACTCGCATGCAATCAAGCAGATTGACGGAAAGCTTAACACTAATAAATTAACATTTGATGCTTTTTGATGATGCTACATTAATTTTTAGAAATTGCTACATTAAATGAACCCAGCTTACTTATTATTTAATTTTATATGTCAATTTCAATGTTCTGTACAGCTGAAGCTTGAGTCTACTGTACAATGTAACTCAAATAAATATAACAAGAAATAAATGACAAACAAAAAAGGGCAGTCAAAATCCTTTTATTGTCTTTTTAAATACATAAATACAACTAATAAGCAAAACATGCATATAGAAAAACTTGAAAATCAAAATAATAAATAACACAATTTCTAAATAAAAAATGCTAATCCAAGCAAAACTCAAGTTTTTAAAACATGTCACTGCGAAAGAATAAATGCATTTAAAAATCATCTGGCAATGTTTGTGAATTCAAAATTAAATATTTAAAAAGTGAAAGTTAAAAATATTTAATGATTAAAGGCATTTGAAATTATTGCATAAATAAAAAAGACTTTAAAAATTAAAACTTTTGTTTCCATGCAATAAAATATCATATTGAAAGTTTCATTTGACGATAAATATATTGCAATGCCATAAAATAAATTATAACATTTTAAGCAGTCATTCAGTAATTTTGGCACCATAACTACGTTTCGTACCTAATAAAAATCCTGAATATTCAAAATAAAACACTTTAAACAACAGAAAAGAATAAGAAAAAATTAAATTTTCACACTGTTTCAGAGAAGATTAATACTCCAAAATTTGTATAACAAGACAGTTCACATTCGTTAAAAAAATCTTGTAAGAAATTTCTCGTCGAATTTGGTGGAGCAGTCAAAAACGAAATAATTGCTTTAGGCAGAGATTTAAGATATTTAAACTGTTGCATACATACCAAATCAACTTTTTTGCCGCTTATTTTTATCCCTCGCTTACGCAGTTCTTGGCGTAAATCGTCTTTGGACATTCCTTTATAATCCCGTGTTATGTACTTCTGCTTTGTTTTGCTGGGTTTAGATGCAGCTACATTCATTTTAGAACGCGCACTTGTGCTTTCCATAGCATTTAAAACAACAAACTGCGTATTCAGATCCGAAGGTAATCTTCACACAGAAGAACTTAAAATTCTGGGTTATTTGGAACGACTTTTAAGCTGATTCAAATATGATATTGGAAATTCAATAATTATCGATTTGTTTTCCACATTAACCTCCTTCATTTCAGAACAATGCTGCTCACGAAACAAACGACTTAGAAATCAATAATTATTCACATCACCGTAACATTCTCAACGAAGAAAGAAAAAGGTTACACTAATTAATTTTAAAAACTCCATTAGTTTTCAAATGTAAACAAAATTAAAACTCATCACTTTGACAGGACGCCAAGAATTGAAAAAAAATTTTTCGTTTTGATAAGCCTGATGCCAGATTGCAAAAGGAATATTAAATTATAATGACAATGATATGAATATCTAGAAAAAATAATAAATGTTTGGACTATCAGAAAAATATTTTATGAGATAAAATAGCTTCAAGACAGTATTTCAAAATTTCTGTGTGAAAAGTAAAATATCAATAAGAGGCTTGCAATGAAATCAGCAATTAAGAATGCAGATGCAGAAAGTAGTTGCTGCTGGTAGGATTGACCAATCATTGAGCAGAATTTAAAGGCATCAACCAATGAAAGTCATCATAATACTCTTTCTATTCCTGTTGCGAAAAAAAATTCGACGTTCGTATTCTTCCTCTGAGGTTCTTACCATTTTTATTGAAATAATGTCATCCTAGAGGTAAATTAGAACGACAAAAAAAATTATTTTGATTTGCATAAATGATCGGTGAGAATCATACGAGAATAACTTTGTTTTGTGCGTAATAATGATCTCAGAACACGGCACATTTTTGTTTTTCCTTCTTAGTATTACCACCAAATGTGTCCGAAAGGTGGCGCTCCTATTTCAGAAGCTTTCTATCGCTGGAAAACTGTTGGGAACCACATGGCAATAACTGAACGAAGCGTCCGGTATTTTTAGAGGATGCAATTAACTCATGTCAGTAGGTTAAAATCTTCCGATTCTTCCAACTATAATTTGATAGACACACATATAGAAATATACTTTCATGAAATAAATAGATCTAAACGGGCTAACGGGTCTATCCTGGTACCCCCGGTTGGGTTGGGAGACGTCACTTTTTCCGCCCGTTAACGACAAGTGCGATTCTCGTACCCGTCTTCCCAACCGGTTGGGATCTCGCTCGGTCGAAAAAAGGACTCCGATTTCTCGCCAGCTCTGTACCTGCCGTAAACTCGTTTCGTTAGCGAGAAGTGTTGTTTCGATATCGGAAGTTATCAAATTTTCGTTTAAAATGGAGGCTGCTAAGACGTTAATTGTGTTTTGAAAGGGTTTATCGGGATAAATGTAATCCATTTGACCAATCTGAAGAAGAATTTATCAATTACTTTAGATTTTTTAAGAAGTAGTTAAATCTTTTATCGAATTTAAATAATTTAATCTAATAATTTAATACGACAATCTAAAGTAATTAAATCTTTTACTACTCCATCAAGATAGTCAATAATGATATTTGATAATTATATAAGATCAATTACATTTAAAGATTTTATTACTTAATATTTTCTTATTAAATTAAATTAGGGTAACATTTTAACATTTCTTTTAACATTGAGTGTGGAATGACTTTCCTCATTCCGTATATATATCATTACAATTTTATTTTATTTGGGTTTTAAATTAAAACTTTAATTATTTTTATACAGAAAATAACTTCATTTATATGATACTTGAATTACAGATAAAATAATAATAAAAATAATATATAAATAGTAAAATAAAATTACAAATACATCTTAAATGGTGATAAATATTAACTATAATAAAAATTATCATTCTAAATTCATTGAAAATTTTAAATTATTGCGTTTTATGTTCACAAATTCTTCGTCCTTATTTTATCTTGGAAATAGTAGAGAGCAGATGTGAATATATTGAATACGCATGCAGATGGTCCAATATTTTAATGATGTAAAAATAGCAGAGAGCAGCTGTTAATCTATTAAATTCGTAGGCAGATGGTCCGAAAATTCAATAATTGAAAAGGGACCATTGGGTAAATGTCTTTACTCATTATCGTATGAAATTAGTAGAATTAATTTATAAAATTTATGAGTGATGAAGACTAAAATATATCTTTCATGTTGTGGGTAATTGTAGTTATGATTTATTAACTTTAAAGTTATATTTTTCATTATTTTAGTACTTATAAAGTAAATTTACAAATAATTCAAGTATCATATGAATAAACTGTAATTTTATGTATAAAAAATTAATATTTTAATTAAAAATAGTTAAAAGTTTTTCATTTAATTTGTTATAATTTTGAAAAACTTAAAAACAATGTCAATCTTTCTAATCAAAGAAAGATAATTTTTAATGTGAGCGAAGTTTGTATTCCTACAAATCTAAAGGACCGTTGCTCTTGTGAACAATAGTCATTTATCAATTGTGCAAGGTGTCAAAATATTTTTTGTTTCCAGTGTTTTTATGATAATTATTATTCCGGTTTTTGTATATAATTTAATGTAGAAATATAAAGTTACTAGTACAAAATGAAAGATAAAATGGAAATTAATTAATAAATCTAGAATAAACTTATAAAATTTATGAAAGATAATGCCTAAACAAAAATGTTTTATGATGTGAGTCATTAGAGATAAAATCGATCACCATTAAAGATGTATTTATAATTATTTTACTGTTTATATATTATCATTTTATCTGTAATTCAAGTATCATATAAATAAGGTTATTTTCTACATAAAAAAAATTAAAGTTTTAATTTAAAATATTTTTTAATTTAATTTGGAATAATTTTGAAAGAAATAAAAAAAACGGCAACCAGGACCGAACTGCGAACCTAGCGAATGGTAGTCCAGCGCACTGACATCTAAGCTATCTGAGCACTTGTTGCTTGTGAAGAGTTACTGGTATAAAAGTTGTGCAAAAAGTTTGAGGCCTCCGAATTGACTGGCTATTGCCGTTTTTTAGATTAATGGGTGAACACCCTAATGGTATGCTACTAATATGCCAAGTTTCATCCCGAATTGAATTTCCCAAGTCGTGTCCTCTCCTTGTGAATCTGAAACCATAAACAAAAATATCGCAGACGATAGCTTGATTTGCTGCGCGCGCAGCAGAAATACGTCACTTCCTAGCGTAAAGCGAGATGTTCGACACGACCGAGGTACGAGAATCAGACCCCTTCTTTCGGTCGAGAAAAAGTCGTTAACGTCTCGCGATCGAAAGCCGAAACACTCCCAACCCGACCGGGGTACCAGAATAGACCCGTAAAACAGTGTTTCAATTGTAACCTTTTCACATCAAATATTTTGAATAGAAATAAAAAATAGTGGCCATCTTTTATTTCGTAATTCCTTTTATCGACACGCTTTTAGTTTGCGTACTCTTTGCAAGCAAAAGTTTTGGTTTCATCATCTTTTTTTCATGGATGTCTCAATAGTTATTCTCCTGTAGTTTCGAAATGATGAATCTTTAAGGCAACGGTTGAAATATTTCATGTCATAGATTTCAAGCAATTAATCAAATCAAAACGTTTTCACTGCGACAAATCGCTTCTGCCGAGAAATTTTTCGTTGGTTTCACATTAGATCTTCATATCGTTATAACCTTGCTGCTTGAAGAAAACAGCTTCAAATTAGATTTCAATGGATCTTATGCACCGTTTGGGTTCGAGAGTATAAAAAAACAGCTGTGGAGGAATAAACAAAACGATCGGCCTATAAGTAACTCAGAAATAAAAGCAGTTCTGAGTCAGCTGTTTAAGACTGGCCAATGGCTGCCGCCGGCAGGTCACGTGTCGGAGGATGTGACGTCACATGCGTAAGGTCCATTTAACGTCCCGTTTTTCAGCTACACGAAGGTTATTTTGGGATATGATCTCGAAATTTTTATGAGGGGGACACTGATCCGGTAACCCTCTGCAAATTTCCGCACACAGGCTACTTACACACACACCAATTTTTGCCCGTCCTCTTGAAAACGGTCTATCTTTGCAGCAGGGGTGGCGCCAGAAGGGGGCCAGGGCCCACCGTCGGGGAAGCTGTGCACCCCATCGGGGAAAAATTTTGTATCCCGTCCGGGAAAATATTTGTACCGGGTATTCAAGTGTAGTTAATTAATAATAATCTGGAGAAAATTTGAGAACAATTTCATTACACTCGTCCCGCCATACAGCAGGTCGCGCCCCCTGTCGGGCAAACTCTAGCGCCATTCTTGCTTTGCAGACGATGCGTTCGGTCGGTTTTATATAGGATTTACAACTGATTAGGCCCCTTGCACACACACCGATTCATGTCGACCGCTTTGAAACCGGTCGGCAACATTCCATTAGTAGTGTATAGAGAACAGTTGGAGTCGACGCCTGCAAAAAACCGATCTGCTGTCGAGAATTGCCACTGCATTTCGCCGACATCGGCAGCTGCGGGGGGTTCCAGTGACACATATAAACCTACTGGCGCTTGCACACACACCGATTTCTTTCGTCCGATTTCTTGCAGGTGTTTCCAGTGGCATATATAATTCTTCTGCAGCTTGCACACATAGCGATTTCAACCGAGCGACTTCGTTCTCGTGGCGAAATAATAAAATTAGTAACATTTTGAAAAAAATATTGAACAATATTTTTAGGGATATTTTTTTTCTTTATTGATATTTTCGGTATAAGGATGAGAAAATTACTTATACACAAAGAAATTTTTAATGGATAGTTAAAAATAATGATTCTCAGTGGAGGATTAAGCTTGTTGAAAGACCAAGAGCTGGAACATTTAGGCGTCTCTGAAAATATATATATGCTTTTTTACAATTGAACAAGTCGGTTTTTCTAATTTTTAAATAATATTAATGATTCCGCATACATTATATACTTTCACTTCTATTTTTAACTACATTTTGTACTTGCTATATTATTTATTTTTAATTAACTTAACCCTTTCAAGGACCATTTTTTTTCTAGTAATGGAATAATAAAATAACTTTCGGAGTGAGGTTAATTTAAGAAAAGAAATTCATTTAGCTTATTGGATGACATTATTTTTTGTTAATTAATTTTATTAATTAATAGTTAATTAAAAAGTCGAGACACTTTGTTACGGTTTGAGATAAGAAATTGGAACGTCTAGGATTTCCTTTCATCGAAAAATTTGTTGAGAACTGTAAAATAGCCTACCTTGTAAGTTTAAAAATTAGGTGGGAAGTATACTTCCCACCGACTTTGAAAGGGTTAATAAATCTTTGTTGAATAATTGCAATGCTTTAAAGTTAGTTATAGTTAATTTAACATAATTTTCTAATGAATTTTCATTTAATATAATTCGCTTTTAAATAAGAATAATTCTCAAAACAACTTTACTCTCCGACAGCCTTTAGAAATAAATATAAATTTGCGTTAACGTAATTATTAATGTAATAAATGCAAATTCAAATTTTTCGAATGTTGATGTGATTGCTTTCCACAGTGTTAGATTATTATCACAAGAATTCTTGATATTAACACATTATAATTTGGTTGTATTGCCAAATCAATTTTTAAGGTGTCCGCCTACGTTGCGAACCCATTTTCTGCCGAAAATCAGAAACATTTTTTTCGTTTCACTTCACTTTTATTTCTTAATGTAATCTCAAAACTTATTTCATTTTACTAGAACGATAATCGGAAATGAAATCAGAATCCTTTTAGTAAAACTTAATAGCTGAAAATGGAAAACTAAACAAGCATTTGTTTTGACAACAGTATTTTTGTACAAGAATGTACAAAAGGGCCAGTGACGTAACAAGGGTGGGGCAGGTGGGGCAAGCGCCCTGGGCGCAATTGCAAGGGGGCGCAAAATTAAGGAATTAATTGGTTGTATTTAATATAAAAGCAGCATTTTTTGAAACTCTTTTTCCCAAGATTCTTAAAAATTGAAATAATTTCAACAAAGTGTGGGGAAATCCTAAGGATGGAGTCATTTTCACAACCCGGAAACCTCAAGCTGCGACAAAATAACAAGTAATATTATACTTCAGAGAATTTCTGACCGAAACCCTCATCGCGAAATTAAAAACTCGTTTAGAGCCCCAACCCTACCGGGACAAAAGTTAGTTTCTGGATGGGGTGAGAAATAAGGGAAGACGGTTAGGGATAATTATCTCCGCAGGGTTCCTGTTTCTTTCTTCTGACCCTATGGTTTCTCACGGTAAGCATGCTTCATACTGAATGATTGTCAGCTTCTTCGGAAATTGATCATAAACGGTTAGCAGAAGTGTCATTCCTATTTTCAATCAGCAAAGAATAAGAATGAAGAGCGGAAAATATACCTCCATTTTTTGCGTAGTGCAGAAAATTAAAAAAGACGTAAGCTTGCTATCTTTGCATTGTTTTTAGCACTGCATATTTTCATGACTTGTATGATTAAAATGCCATAGTGTTTATTTTAAATTTTTATTTCGCAAAACCTAGATGCAATTGTTCTAACAAACGAAAAAAAAAAAAAAACAGAGAGAGAGAGAGAAAAGACCGCATAAAGTTTTGCAATAGCTGGTGAAAATTAAACAGATCTTGCAGACCTTGCAAACAGATCTTAAATTCACATTGAAAAAAAAATAATTCATTTTCGTTAAAATAGCAAGGATTTTCTAAAAGAATTTGCATTTAAAATGCTAAAGAATTAAATAAGCAGATAAGAAGATTTAAATTTAAATTATGAAGTATATCTCAAATGTTCTGCTACGTTTACAGCAGATTTTTTCCTCAAAAGATGATTTTCAAATATATTAATTATGCCTTTTCCGTATATTTTTCTTTTGCATATTGCGAAAAGATAGTTTTGAAGATTATTATCCTGAACATGATAATAATTAATTCTAAAAAATGATATATCGTCATGCCCAAGATTGAAGTTCTTTTGGATATGATGTCGATAATGTATATATTTTCATTTATTTCAGATAATTTTATTCTAAATTTAAATTTTAGACTGATTACTTCAATTTTAATGTTTTAGTTATAATTAAAATGTCTAATTCAAGCTTTAGACTCGATAAAATCTGGAATAATGTCTGTGCCCATGTAGAAGTTTGATCTCACCAGTTTCGTTCCAGCAAGCAGACTTGTAACTCTTCTGTCAGATCCCCCCCCCCCCGGGGGGTTTGGCAAAATATATTAAATCCGAAAAAATTTAAATTATTATTCTATTATCAAGTTAAACATTTTTAATTTTCTTTTCTGATTTAATTATAAAATACGAAATTCCTCATGGCAATTTTGTTAACTTCAGTTTTACACTGCATAAAATGAATGAGTCTAAATTTATAAAATTACACTTCTATAATTATATTTCTTGTCTACTGAAATAATAAGGAAGTACAATTTTTCACGTCATAAACAAAATTAATAACGTAATAATTTTAATTCATGTTTGAATCTGCATTTTTTTCCTGCAATAGCGTACCCCCTAATTACATGTAATGAATTTTAACTTTGTCATAAGATGCTAGATAAAACATTAAATTTATTAGTTGTAAATTTTGATTAATAAATTTAAAGATATATATGAAATTATATGATGAATTATATTGTGAATATTATTAAATATATTAGTCACTAAGGTTTTTCTGTATGATTTTATCTGTATTAGCAAAACATTTACTTCAATGTTTAGAGTTTTTATATACTGACTATGGGGAAAAAAAAGGTAATGTACATACTTTTTCCATTATTATTCATATGTGTGTGTGTGTGTGTGTGTGTGTGTGTGTTTCAATGGATTAAAAGATTTGTGCACATTTCATATTACTTTTCAAATACCAGATAAATGGAATGCACCTTTTATTTATAAATTTCTAATATATCTAAAGTTTCTTACAAAATTTGAATTCCTTATTTAAGCTATATTTAAGGGATTAAGGTTAAAATGCACCAATTCTTCTATGAAAATTCAACGTAATTTTGTTTAAAAAATCTGCAATGTGCAAATCCTATCAGCTCAAAAATGCTTATATGTTATTTTTAAAGTTTATTTCCACTTTTAATCTTTGCACTCTCCGGAATAAAGTTTCCGAAAAGAAAATGAGGATCCTATTTCAAAAGAAAAAAAAGGGGGGGCGCAGTTTCGGTATTTGCCCTGGGCTCCATTTTATGTAGGTACACCACTGAAAAGGGCACAAAAAGGAAGCGTTTTTCATTGTTTTAACATAATATTTATTTCTTTTTAGTTGCAATTTAGAGTTAGTTTAGTTTGAATTAGCCGCCTTCGGCGACCAGTTTGTTCGCCGGGATTATGATTTCAATTGAATCTTGTATAATTTCATATTCATGGCTGCTTTAACAACGTGATTTTAAACTTCAGATTGTGGTAGATATTTAATCCATGTTCTTTTAGTGGCCTTGCACCTATTTTGTTCATTGTCTACATAAATTTACCTAATGGAGTCAAATAACTGACCATACCATGTGACATCTAATCCCAAAACTCCTTTTATTTTAGTAAAACGATAATCGGAAATGATATTAAAAGCATTTTAGTAAAACTTAGTAGCTGAAAATGGAAAACTAAACAAGTATTTGTTTTTCATTGCTTTCACTTTATAATTCATTTAATATTTATTTCCGTTTAGTTGCAATTTAGATTTATTTTAGTTTTAAGAGCTAAATGACACTTGAACTTTGTAATTAATTTATGAGCCAATATAGGCTTTCGAGGCAATGTGCCTGAATTTTGTATAACGTAAACTGTCGTTTTATATGACGTTCAACAAACATTGAGAATTTCATAAACTAAAAAATTAATTTACTACTTAGAAATTATGTACGATTTTTATCAGTTATTAAAGCGCATTTTACATTTGAATAAATGCATAAAAGTTAAAATTATATCATTGTCGAATTTGTCGGTTTGTATTTCATAATTTACGCATTTTTATTAAAAATTTCTTGTTCCATTCAAACTGATCTCCGATATTTCGGCGACATTTTTAGTATATGAGAAAGGTATTTTTATTATATGAGAAAGGTATTTTTATTATATGAGAAAGGTATTTTTAACTAATCTTTAACAGGAAAATAAAAAGAAAAAGAAAACATCTGTTAAACTATTCTTGTTTTCTTTTTTAAAAATGAAAACAAGCATAGATTATATTGGTTTGAAAAATCGATATTCCATATTTTTCATTTGTACTTCATATTAGTTCAGTATTTAGTATTAAATTAATTCGATATTACTTAAGTTATAATATACTTTTGTCAATTCAAAACATTTTCATTGTGATAAATTCAGTTGTAATAATTATTATCGATTACATATACTAATCATAAAGGTACATAGTAAATGAAGTAAAATTAATATTTCAAAAAATTATTTAAATACGTAAAAAAAAAAAATGTAAAGTATTTAAATATTGATTTTAGTTTGCAATATGTTGGCTAATTATTGTGTTATTTTTTTCAAGTATGGTAGAAGAAATTGGTAATGTATTCGAGAATGACCAGATGTACATCCGGTATAAAACCGACCGATACGAATCGGTGTGTGCGCAAGGAACGCATCGTCTGCAAAAGTAGACGGTTTTCAAGCCGACCGGTAAAAATCGGTGTCTGTGCAAGTAGTCTCTCGACAGCCGGTCGGTTTTTTGTATGCGTCGGTACGTGTGCAAGCTCCAACTGTTCTCTATACACTACTAATGGAATGTTGCCTACCGGTTTCAAATCGGTCGACACGAATCGGTGTGTGTGTGCGAGGGGCCTTTGAGATCGATGGTGCCCCAGGGCCTCAGGAGCTGCAATAAGTTGAGATATTTTCCTGTTGTAACTCATGAAAGAAAATAGTCATCGGTTTAACCCTTCGCCACCATCGTTAATTGGCATAATACACAGATGTACTTAATTATATAAAACCCAGATAGCAAAGAAAGCTTGTCTAAAAGGTTTTGGAAACCTTGTCGTCAGCAAGGGTAAAGGGTTGTCACAAAGGTTTCCATGACAAGGGTTGAACCTTTCGGCAAGGTAGCGGAAAGGTTCGCTAGTCAACAAGAAGCAAGGTTTTCTGTAAGGTTTTTAGTAAGATTTCCCCAAGCTTTTATTAGAAACTTGTTTCAGGCCTTTCAAAAGGTTGTTAAGAGCCCCCCTTCGGCGGAAAAAAAAGAATCCCCTTCCCCCCTCCGAAGCCGTACTCCTACAGAAGGGTCCAGTCACCCCTCTTTCTTCACCCACTCTTCAAAGCCGTACTTCTACAGAGGGGTCCTTTTTATTCCTCTTCTCCTGACGTTATCTTAGTCTAACTTAGAGTTACCTGAAATGCCAATTAAGTAGGTTAATTAGGAATCTTAATTAAAGCTTAATTATTATTTTGATTAATTTAATTTTTAGTTGAACTGGCTTGTACGATTTCGTAGTAGATTGTGACAAAACTTCACATTTCTCCGAGCCGGGGATCGAACTCGAGTTCATAGAGTTGCAAGGGAAACGCAATAACCACTATACCGACGGGGCTACACACGATGGGACAGGTGGTTCATAAAAAGCTTTCCTACGTCAATTTTTGCGTGACTGGTTTCCGAAACGGTCTGATAGGAAATGCTTTCGCGGACTTGTCTTACAAACCTTGTCGGTGAGGCAGTTCATAAAAAGCTTTCTTATGTAAAGTAAACCTTGCGGCAATGGTTTCCGAAACAGT
>BGPR01005126.1:0-52418 GCA_013235015.1 Araneus ventricosus
TCAGCTCAACGGAGCTTTCTGTATTTCTTAGAAAAATTGTTTACGTTCAGATTTTGGCGGATGGGTGACTCTCGGATATTGCAACATCTCTTCAGAAATTTCTTCATCGCATATCTATGGAGATGACCAGTGAAGGTTTCAGTGCAATAGCACTTAGAGAAATGTGAATGATGTTACTGCCATAAACCTTGGCCTAGTGGAATTTCTTGATTGCCGAAAAGGAATCTAAATAAAGAAAAACGATTTGGGTATACAATAGTTTACCTCTGCTTTACTGCTTACATACGACGATAAACATAGAAAAGGATTAACCCTCCAGCAGTCCGCGCATATGTATGAGATACTTGTATCGTGCAATCGTATACTTAATCATGTTTTTTTTTATAAAAACAAATGCAGTTTTTATTTATATAATCTGTATTTATTTGCCCCCTACTAACTGAATAAAAATTTCAGTTATTGGACTTTTACAAATTCTTACTAACCAAACTTCTTGCAAACAAACATTCTTACTATACAAATTCTTACAAACAATTTATTATATTAATAAAAGTTACCCTTAAATTTATAAAAGAACGATATAAATATGTAATACGATGCAAAATATAAACATCGCCTGAATACGCGCGCCTGCTGCAAGGTATCGAATTCTCAAAAGACGTACCCGACAAACATATTTCCTAACTTACAATTTCCATTAAGTCTGAGTGGTCAAGATAACGTGCTACACGAAAGAGAGTAATTATTATTAGGGATGTAACGAATAGAGATTTGGCCGAATATTTGGCCATATTTTAGGCCGAATACCAAATTTTTAAAACCATTTCACTTTTGATTGTAAATTAAATATTTTTCAAATTTTAAATGAAAAAATTTAAGATTAAATAAAATTGATTTTTTATTATTTGTATATATAAAAAAAGTCAATACCTTTATATTTGTAATATTTTAAATTCTTTCATTACAATAAGAAATGAGAAACCCTCATCATTTGGGGATTGCTTCAAAGAAATAAGAGTCATCATTGCAGAACATGAAAATAACAAACACTACTACTAGACACTATTACTAGAAGTAAATTTCTATTTTGATAAAGAACATCTAGGTAAGATGGAGTGTCCATTTAATTGTAGGGGAAAAAATGCGGGAAAATTTCCAAGGTTCGTAAATTTAGCAAGTCAATATCTTTCAGCACCTGAATGCATTATAATAGTGATCGTTTATTTTCTGAAGTTGGTAATATATGAAACGGACTTCTATAAATGACATGGAACATTATTAAATAATGTACTATGCAACTTAAAATTGGATAAATGTTAGATTTATTTTTGTAATAAATGTACCAAAAAGGAATTCTGCAATATTCTTTATTAAATATATTTAAAACAACGTTTTTTTAAACATTTTATCCGAATTTATTTTGCTGAATAACTGTTTAGCATTCGGCGAGACCAAATATTCGGGAAAGGGCCGAATATTCGTTAAATCCCTAAGTGGTATTATTTGTGTATGAAACCAAACCTCCGGAAAATGCGAACAAATTATTGTTCTTGCATCATAATTTAAGACTTTGCAATGATAAATTATATGTTACTTTATCAAATAAACTTATGCAACTTAAAATTGGGTAAATGTTAGGAGACTTTTTGATGATAAATGTACTGAAATGTAATTCTGCAATATTCTTTGCTAAATGTGTATTTAAAAGCACATTTTAAAAAATTAACCTGAATATATTCGGCCGAATACCGAATAGTTGCCGAATATTCGTTACATCCCTAATTATTATTAGAAATGAACCTTTAATTTTGAGCATTATTGAGATGAGAACACCATAATGGTTTAACACTTTCCGAATTCCACATCACATCTATCCCAGAATTCTCATTCATATTTAACCCCTTAGCCTGCAACAACGAGTTTGATTTGCGCATCGAATTACAGAATTTATACTGCTCAAATCCAAGTCTAACTGTAAATTTAAAGACAAAAATCATTCGGACACGCTTAACCCCTATTTGACCTCCTAATTAGATGCCCCCTCCATTTGATATATTTTCTATTATTTCAATCTATTTAAGATGGTAAAGGATACTTGACACATTTAAGAGTGACCAGGTGATTTTTGTATTTAAAATTAATTGTTACGTTGACTTAATTACGGATTTAAATAGCGTACGGGCACAAAAGAGCCGAACGTATGACACGCGACACCGACCAAGAAGCGGTTAAATGCCCCAAGTGTCCCTTACGGTCTTAAATAGCTTAAAATAATAAAAAAATCCCAAATAGGAGGTATCATCTAATTAGAAGATTGAATAAATTCGTAGATCAAGGGATTAACGAGAAAGATGGCGGAAAAGAGCAGTTTATGATGAGAATTATTATTGGAGACGGTGCTTAAAAGCAAAAGTTTTTGGAAACGAAATTTTATAATTTAAAAGGGAAAGAAAAAAATGAAAATAAAGAGCAACCGCAAGAAAGGCACTTAGACTTCTTAGTCACAATATCTTGTACAACCTTTTCCCCTCGCGTACCCCTTGATTAGTCTTCTTATTTTGAAGTATCCCCCACTGTCATATCCCCCCCCCTCCAACCATCCGTCAATACAAAGAAGTTTTTAACAATAATGTAAAGGGCGTAGTTGAGCTAAAGAGTCTAATGACAGGAATTTATAACATTTGCAAGGCTTATTTTTGATTTTACATTTTATTCCATTTGCACAATACTGTTAGATTAACTAATACTAACAGGTGTGGCGCCAGGGGTCCCCGCTATCGGGGGGAAATTTTTGTACCAGGTAGTCAACTGTAGTTGATAAATAATAATCTGGCGAAAATTTGAGACCAATTTCATTACACTTGTCCCTCCCCCCGTCGGACAAATCGTCCCCCCCTTCGAGCAAACTCTAGCGCCATTCCTGAATACTAACGTCAAAACAGATAAAATCAGTATTGTAATAATTTCGCATTAACTTATAAGGATAGCTAAAAATGACACTTCCTTTTGCTTTCTTTACTTATTTCGAGGGCAGGCTTAGGACTTGCGCAACTTTCACTTTTTTACACGAACTTGGGGAAACAAAATTCTGCAACACTTTTATTCTCTTATATTTTCTTGCGTCCGCCATTACCGACTTGAGTACACACACCCCCAGGGATATGCGTACCACAGGTTGGGAGCCTCTCATCTAGTAGAACGCATACAGTCTGCGACTATTAGCTATTTTAAACGCATTACAATTAAAATGTTTCTTACAGAAAACTCATTTACATTCTCATTAGAACTAATTACTGGTAGTTCTGTGACCTCGGTAACACAAAAAAAGTCAGATTTGCTCTTCATCGCGGTCTTTAAAGACGTCGCCAATGTTATCGTTCAGCAGCCTGGAGGGAGTCGGAGGAGCTCTTACACTGTTGCTCTCGGTAGGTCAGTAACATATTCAAGGACATACCGATTCATAATTCGAGGACCTACATATTCAGCCACTAATTTTTGATAAAAAGAAATACTCAGTGATGCAAGCAGTCCATTCAAGACGACTTTCTTCAAAAAGAAAAGATTTTGAAAAATTTATTTGTTGCGGCACTTTTTGTAGGCAGGGGAGAGCTACCGAAGACGGACCTCGGAATTTCGAATCTCGGTCAGGTAGCGAGGACGATTCTGCGTCTGGCATCATGCGGGTCTATTCTGGTACCCCCGGTTGGGGTGGGAACGTCACTTTTCCGCACGTTAACAACGGAAAATCTCTAACAACCAGAATCTGGCTTCCACACCGAGTCAACGTGGGGCCGCGGTGGCCTAATGGTAGGGTCTCGGCCTTGAGGCCAGAGAACTCCAGGTTCGAAGCCCGATTCCACTGAAGATCCGCCGCGTATGGGGCCTGTTGCACTATAAATCATACGTAGTTGCCAAAATTCCTCCCGTTGGCGTGGAAGTTTGGAGAAGGGGGTGCCAGCTGAGGTGTCGTCCTCATCATCTGACTGTGGTTCAAAATTAAGAGGTCCGTCCCAAAATAGCCCTCGAGTTCCTTCAAAACGGGACGTTAATATAACTAAACTAAACCAAGTCAACGTGAGAATTGACAACGCGTTTACCAATCTTACATGCACATCGAATATCCAATATGGTTCTAGTGATCATCCGGTCATAAAGCCGATATTGTTGTCAAACAATGTGCAAGTGCCAAGTTTTGCATCATATAGCAAAACAAAGAAGTTTATTAACTTTTAATTTATTTACAAATATTTATTTTTAAAATAAAAAAAATTAAAATTTGTTTACAAAATTAAACGATACATAATAATGAAATTAACATTTTACTAATGACATAACATTTTTGTTTTGATTAGTCATAATCTATGAATTAAAGGATATTCGCTCGATTATCCCTTGAGTAAAATTTCGAAACACTTTTATTCATCCCTTTGAGCCTTAAAATGTCGGCAAATCACCGTGAATAATGAATTCCAGTTACTCAGGGCCAGTGTGAGTAATTTATTATTAGGATTAATATAAAGTTTTCCAGGTTACAAGGAGACGAACCTCGACACTTTCAACTTTGGTAGGATAACAACACCTGAGCCGGCAACCTCCTCTCCAAACAGAAGCCACCCATACCAATGTGAAGTAAGTCGATCCCAGCGGATTTAACGTGCTCCAGACCCACGTATACGGTGGATATTTGGTGAAATCGGGCTTTAGCATCCCCAATGCCGTAGCTAAAGGGGGCGGTCCACCCCAGGCGGCACTTCGAAAGGGCGGCAAAACCAGATATGTAGGAAAACAATTTTACAACTGAAAACAGCAAGGGCACTAGCTGAAACATTATGTACATAAAAAAAAACTAATGTAATTCGTATTTTTCGCCTTTTGTCGGCAAATTGACGATATGTGAAAGAAAGATTGGTGGTGGACGCGCGATTTTGCAACCTATCTGTAGAGATCGAGGCCGTCAAATGACGAATTGCGTCACGAATCAAATGTTTTTTTCTGGAATTTATTTTTAGGTTTATGTTTATGTGCCCTATGCTACGATATAAAGGAAGTGTGCCCTATACTACGATATAAAGGAAGTGTGCCCTATGCTACGATATAAAGGAAGTGTGCCCTATGCTACCATATAAAGGAAGAACGGCATGTTACAAGTTCGCCCCTGGGAGCCAAAAGTTACAGCTACGCCACTGAGTATCTACCCTCCCCCAAAGCTAAGATACCGAAACCGAGACTCTGTGACTAGTCCACAGCAGCCCAATATTTCTTAAAGATGCCATAGGTTTTAATGAAATATCGTGCCTAGTTCCTTGAAGATAAACGTCTTGCTATGACATTATCTTCACTGATAATTATCTTATTCGGCAAATCGTAAACATTTCCTGCACAGTCATTGATCCGAGAAGCATTCCACCCTTATTGCATAAACAGAAAACTTTAAAGTTACAGCTTTAATACGGCGTGTTTGGATGTAGTTTTAGTTCTTTTTAGGCTAATACCAAACGGCATAGTTTTACTACAATAATATGCATTTCATTATTAATATTATCTGAAATATTTTCTTCGGGGCCGGTGCAAAGGTACCTAGCCCCCTAGACAAAGGAAAATTCATGCGCCCCTCACCAATACATACTTACATGTTCCGCACGCGTAAACAAACATAGCACAGCAAAATATAAACGAACTCGATGTAATATTTTTTTAATTAACGAAATATTTAAATGTACAAGAAGGAAAAACAATTATCAATAAAATTTATTAGCTTGTATTTTAAGCATCAATAATTAATTAACATATTAAATAATATATTTACTGTTAAATACATATTGCAATTCAACATTTAATACGAGGGGAGGAAGTCCGACAAAGAAATGATATTTCGTTTGATGGACCCCTAGGAGATCGCCAAGGGTCACTTTAATGGTAAAACCGACCCTCGATGTGTTACGGGAATTGTGTGCACAAGAGGAGTCAGCTTTGGCTTCCTGGCAGAATCTCGACTTTGGGACCGGAAGGTTGCAGGTTCAAGACCCAATTCCATGGAAGATCCACCAAGTACACGGACCTTCATACATGTTAAATCTGTAGAGGGTTAATCGTCTTCCCTTTGATGTGGAAGTTTGGAGAGGGGGCTGCCGGCTCGGGTATCGTCCATATCTGACCACAGTTGTAAATTGCGAGGTTCTTAAATTTCCCTCATGTTGCTTCAAACCGGGAGGTTAATCTAACTAAAATAAGCTTAACAAGTTCATTGAAATTGTCAGATTTGCTCTCAATAACAAAAGGAATAGATAGAGAAAAGGGGCATTAATAAATAAAATCTCACAGTTTATAAATGTTAAAATGGATTAGTTGAATATATAATAAGTGTATAAAGACCTATCAACTCATGTTGCTCAATTTTCGCAATTTCTATGAAGTTTAAATCAAATTATAGATATGAATTTTATTATCTTTATTTTTATGCAGTTATTTTGTTATTATGTTTTTACTTTTTAAGTACTCATTACATAATTTTTAGAAACAATTCGGAACTTTTCCTCCTATAAAAAGATTTGATATTGCATCTATACATAGAGCCTTTTCAATATGAATAGCAAGAGATAAATGGACAAAATTATGTCATGGGACAGAAATTTCTAGTTTTAAATGGTTGCTAAGTCGATCATAGTGACGAATAACAGGACCAATCACAGAATAACATACATGAAAACGATTTTTTTTTTAATTTTATGAAAAGAATGGTCTGATCAAATGCAAGGAACAGACAGTCACACATGTAGTACACAATCCTAATGTTTCTGTTTCCATTCACATAAAAATGACTATCACTCCAGCGTTTATCTCCGATGGTGGTATACTATGGTGAAACATACCCTCCCCCCCCCCAATACGGGCATATTTTATTACACTTAAGTTGAATTTAACTTCACAACAATTGCGGTCACCATGCTATCTCCTTGAATTAATAAATGAGGGTTCGTACCTATGATTTCAACATACATAGGATGTTCGGATAACATTTTATCTTGTAGCAGGTAAATATGTGTGTACAGATTAGATCGAAAATAATCAGATTCAAGAGATTAAATGCTTGTAATTTCTATAAAGAAAGAGCGAATACTTAACATAAAAATCTACGCGACAGTTTATTCTCAAAATAAACGAGTTGTAGTAACGATACACTTTTGAAATGCACACATCTTTTAATAAAACAGTTAAGTTAAATAATAGAAACGCTGATTTCCTTTTCATAACAGTAAGAAAAAATTAACTTTTTTTTGCTTCTGTTATCTTTCCATTGAATATTTTAAAATTTAGAATGAGTAATCGATTATGAGTATGATAAGAATCAGTTAATAGAAGACTGCACTTAATTCTAAAAAGCAAGATGGAGCGGCGCTTCTAATACAATACTTTTCAACGTGATTTAAAACTATAAAAGAATGTTAATTAAATTATGGCCGACAGGAAACTGATTCAATTACTTCCTTTTTCATACTGATTAAATAAAAAAATTCCAATTATACAAATCACAATAAATTATCTGCACATAAAAGCGTGACTCGTATGGAAGGAAACAAAACAATGAGTTTACGACTTACTCACCTACTGAACTTCAGCAGAGCTAGCAGGTGGCTGGCATCAAACTTCATTCATTATTCGTTTGTTAGAACAAAACAAATCGCTTTCTCTTTGTTAGGTTGATTAGGTTCATTTTCATTCAAACTCCATATCACAATATCCATTACACATGAAGTCCAATACTTTTCTCTGATCTTTTTCTAAACTAAAATCTTTTATTTAAATAATAGAATAAATTGTTTAGGGGTTTGCTTTATAAGTCACAATAAATAACATCAATACATGGTTGTTCAACCGCTCTCCAGTTTATAGGTCAACAAATTTTCACACTAAACCCGTATTTATTCGAAATAGAGGGATCATCCGAATTAGAATTATGGTGCATATGAGCGCATAATAATTCTTCAATTGTTATTTCGGCATTCTATGGGCAATAAATACAATGATGTGCAGATTCGAATGGATTCTCTTATAAAATGGAATGTTACAATGACAAAGAAGAGTAATTCGATTTATCTTCAGCGGATTATCTATCGTTCGAATGACTAGAAGACGAATATCACCACTAAACAGGGCAAGTTC
This sequence comes from Araneus ventricosus, assembly GCA_013235015.1. Classification (NCBI taxonomy): domain Eukaryota; kingdom Metazoa; phylum Arthropoda; class Arachnida; order Araneae; family Araneidae; genus Araneus; species Araneus ventricosus. The sequence goes on from BGPR01005126.1 coordinate 8,161, forward strand.
TTTCGTCAGAATGGTAATAGATGGAGTAGAGCATGCTCAAGTAGCGTCGGCACGACATGTTTTGTTGTGGCATCTACGGTTGTGTCGTCGCCCGAGTTTCGGCATGAGCGAAACGTCTCTACCGGCACCACCGGTGAAGCCATTGCAAAGCTAGTCCATAAACTTCATCCACCGCGCATTGTGTTAGTGTGTGACGTCACACACTGAAAGTTGGGCGAGTCCACTACCTGCGCGGGGAACTGGAAACTGCATTTCGGTGGTCGTGCGACAAAAATATTAAAAGATGTTAGGAAGCGTGGATCGATTCTAGCGCGAGGGGCGATGCAGAAAATACGTTCGGGAGAGCAGCAACGTATAAAAAAAAATAAAAGAGCCCGCCCTATTAAGGGGTGGGGATGAATAGTAGGGGGTATTTCTAGAAGAGACCAGGTGCAAGCCCGGCGTTTGTTACGATATGGACAAAGAAAGTGGATTGGGGAGGAAAAGAAAAAGAAGTTAAAAAGAAGAATACTAAAAGTTACACGAAATCCTCATAATCACGTTTTGACGTTCTTTTTTCTTTTCTTTTTTTCCTTTCTTTCTTTTTTTTTGTTTGCTTTCTTTGTTTTGTTTATTATTTTGTTTAGTTTTTTTGTCCATGTTTATTTATTTATTCCCTTTTCCAATTTTATTTTGAAAAAAGTGTTTTTCAATCCAAAAAGACTGAATTAATTTTATTTATTTTTGTCCAATGATTATGTTTTTATTAATTATTATTATTATTATTATTATCATGAATCTAATTTTAACAAAAATGAAGCAAAGCTTCAGCGGAAAGCTTTTCTTTTAATCAGTTATTTAAAAAAACAAGGAATTCGACAAGTAAATGAAATATCTCATTCTGTTTGTTTATCTAGGCTTCTCTATTTTACTGGGAAATGCATGGAGAAGAAAACAAACGAAAAGAAAAATATTTTTCAGTTTCGATTTCATATCATCAGAAAATATTAAAAGAATGATGAATATAAAAGAATACGAAGAATACGAATTTATTACAAATGTTAAATAAGGTAAATGATTAAAATCACTTTATGAGAAATAGAAATTTGAAACAAAAGGGTTACTATTTGCCATTTTTTCATTTATTTTTGCTCAAAATTTTAAAAGAATTATCAATGACTAATGAAATGTAAAATCGCTTACATCAGAGTTCAATCCTATCAATTTAGACGAATCGCAAATCAAATTCCATAAAAGAAAAAGATTCAAAAAGATATTTGCAGAACTTTAATTTTATGGAATTAATTCCTAATCATATATATAATCTGATATATATAATCCTGATATACGCCAAATACATAAAAAAGAATAATTTTAGAATTCACCTATCACTTTTCTGGTAGAAAACATGATAGCGTAAGACAATTCTGTGTTAGATGACCCGCGCAGATACTTTTGTGACGTCACAAGAAATGATATCAAGCGCCGATATTATTATATATATTAAACATCTACATTCCTTACGGAAAATCTATTCAATCAAAATATTTCAAAATTATAAATGTTGAGACCTTAAAAAAGAAGCTAGAATCATTTTATATCCGACAACTTTACTTTAAAAAGCAATCGAGGACTAGATAACCCAGTTAAAAGATATGAAGCAATGACAATCAAATTAAAATTCTTAAATAATTTCATCAGAAATTTTCAAAATGTTTTAACTACAATAGCTTAATTTTTTTGTATATGCATTGTTAAAAAAGAAAATCGCTCACCGGGAATAAAATCAAAAATATTTTCTCGTTTCGGCGCACAAAAAATTAGATTTCATATTTCAAATTATGATGTGGAGATGCAAAGAAATCACTCAGCGTGGTATTCCATTTACTTGCATGTCGTTGTCGCGATTGTTTACTCAATTGTTACACACGATAATATGGGCCACTAATACGGTTGTCATTATTTCAGATTAAACTTAATGTTATTTTAAATTTTGATTCCTTTAACATATTAGTAAATATTTGCTTCCTTTACATATTCCCTCCTACCCTAACTTGACAGTTCAGATAACGTTACATGATATAATCGTTAAGTGTTATCTTCAAAGTCAGGTTAAATTGGCGCTGAGTTTAGTTAGTGTTTCATTACTATCGTCTGTCTGCTTAACAACTTGATATTAATCCTGACAAACATTTAATCACATATATCTCCTAATTATCAAATTGTTCAGCATTTGTCTATAAAAGACGGCTGCTTTAACTTTTTCTCAATTGTGGCCTTATGGGTGTAATGAAATTTCTACAATCGCAATAAGATTTAAATATATATATATGTTTGTATAGGGAAAGAATATGCGCTAATAAAGTGTTAGCTATTAATAAAACTGAAAAAAATAATTTAATACGTTTGTTTGAGGAATTTTAATAAATTTTATTTATCAAAACATTTTTCTTACTTATTTTTGATTTCTAAAGTTGAAAAATCCAGCAAGGTAGTCGTCTGTGTCTTCAAAATTTGGCAATCACAAAATTATATCGCATGACCCCATTTCGCGGGCCGTGAGAAATAGAAATAGTAAAATATAAAAATATGAAAGATTTTTCTTACGGAAACATTTTAAAATCAAACTTCGAACGAAAAAAATGTTTCTGATTTTTTGCTCGTTTTTAAAACAAATTCTTTCCTGAATTTAATAATAATAATTTCCTATATTTTAATAATAATAATAATAATAATAACTGATTTTAATAATAATAATAACTGATTTTAATAATAATAATTTACTGATTTTAATAATAGTGTCTTGATTTTAATAATAATAAATCCATGCAGTTATAATGAAAATATCAGCAATCAGAAAACTGGACTTAGACTAAAAAGATGTTGGCGATAAATTATGATATTAATTAAACATAGTATAAGAAAAACGCATTATTCTTTATGATTTTCTGATAGTTTAACTGCCTTAAGAAAAGCAAAATTTATATAAAATGCTTACTAACATTCAGGTAAAATTTTAAAAAATAATAAGAATATATATTTGAAGTATATAAGTGGAGTAAGAAAATTGGTCTTAAGACCAATCCGTATTAATTCTATAAGCATGTAATAATAATAAAATAATAATAAATTAATTAAATGTTATATCTTATGCAGGTATTAATTTTAATTTTTTGCCATTAAGGAAAAAAGTTGTCTTTTTTATAGCTTCCTTTTCATTTTGATTTGCTCCATACTATTTTATTTTGTATCAATTATTTAAGCCATTTTTCCTTCAGTTATTTATTTATTTTGCCAAGCGAATTCTTCATCTTAAAAGTACTTAACCCCTTAAGTCTCACTTTTTTTTTTGCTGTCTAATAAGATGACCCCTCCTGTTCTGGAAAGGGGCGGTCGTTTTCATTCATCTAAAAAGGCATAGAATACTTGAGATGCTTGTGGATTCTACGTAATTGTTGTATCAAATTATGAAATATTAGTGATTAAATTTTAGTTTATAAGCCTAAAAATGAGATAATTCGATGTACGTCAATATGACGGGCGAGAGACTTAAGGGGTTAAACAAACTGTATTTTATACATGAACAAAAAATTAAAAAAAATTGAATTGGATTGAATTGAAGAGCAAAAAGATTGAATAATGAGAAGGATGAAAGCGTGACTGGTATACTATACTACAAAAAACAATTTGTATAATGAATGCTTTTTAAATTCCTTCTTGCAGATTTCACACTAATTATTAAAAAATCAAATGATGTAGAAATTTGATTTACTGAATGTAGATGTTTTGATTCACTGAATCTAGAATATTAGTAGAAATTTCAAGAAATGTGTTCAGAACTCACCGTTCTGAACACATTTCTTGAAATTTCTACAAATGAAAGGGGCTTCTGAAAACTATGGCCCTCGACGAGTACATGAACTTTGGCGTTCTGAAAAACATTCTTAGCACCTGCCTCTGCCAAATTTTTATATCCTCGTTTACGAAATATGTATCCAAAATATAGTGCAGTTGTCAAGAAATTTTATCTCGAGATTCTCACGAAACTTCTTTGAGTTCGAAAAGATACTTGTTTGGAAGTACGTCTATGTGTCTTTCTGCCTGTGTGTAATGCGAAAAAGACAATTAAAAATGCAAAAAGCTGGATGGATACATCTAGAATGTACTGCTCATTACCAAACTGTAGATTTTTGAACAAATCCATCAATGAGAAAACTTACTTTTCCAAAATAAATACAACATTTTTTGGATACAGTATGAAGATAATGAAAAAAAATCCCTTTTCGGCAAGCTTGAAGGCAAAGGTAGATTCCTTTACGCTAATGTTACAAAAGTAATGAAATATTACATATTGATCGATAGAGACATAGCCAATGACTTTATTGTTTCTACACATTGCAATATTTACTCTGTGATTCTGTTTTCATGACATTTAATTTTTTACTATATCAAGGTTTATCATTCCATTTTTCATTCCAAAAGGTTATGCTAGATTTATTGGTCAGTAAATTGTGGTCAAAATTTTGTTTATATCCCAACACATAATCATTCAACAGGTAGGAATCATAAAGAAATCCCAGCAGCGCAAATATCCCCTAAATAACATTAAGCCAGCCTATCTGAAACAGTTGCAAGAAATTGACACTTGACGCGAATGAAGAACGACTCTAGATTAGTTTATTTAATCTAGGTTACCATATAATTGTGCGAACATTACTTTGTCATATGGTAAAATCACATGACATGAAACATTTAAACACTTCTAAAATGGGCTCATTTAGAGAACCCCCTGGTTACAGGGATAATAGTCACTAAATTCTTAACATAGAAGAGAATAAAAATTATTAAACATTGTGAGTGGCAAATTTAATACGTTTGTTTAAAGCGTAGGATATGAATGCAGACAATTTGAACAGTAAATTTAAATCTCCATCGACGGTTAAAACCAAATACTCAGGCAAAAAAAACCCCAAAACAATTTTAAAGTTAATGAGATATTTTTCAATATAAAAAAGGATAAAGGGAACTCTTATATATATATATCTTCTTTGGCTATTGTATATTAAATTTATTAAACAAATCTCGGTGCAGCCAAGTTTAGTTAAATATGAAATTAAATTAATAGGGCAAATTAACTAATTATCAAATCAACTACTAAAATTAACTGTTTGATTAATTAAAATTAACTATTTACTTAAATAAAATTAAATATTTAGTTAATTGTGACGATATCTTCACTAACACCTTTTTAACCCTTTATTTACTGAATTTACCTACTAGCAACATTTTAATTTTGTTTTTTAATCATTAGATAAGTTTCGTATGTAGAATAACCCTGGGAATGAGAACAACACTTTTTTAATTAATTAAAATTACTTAATTAATTTAATTAATAATTGAAAAATTTTACTTTCTGCCTTCAGCTGCCATTTACTGCTCGTTATTGAAACTCCATTATCCGTGTTCTTGTGAATACTGTCAGAAAAAATGGCCATATTACGAAGGTATGAACGTGATGAAAGCGGTACTTTAAAGTACCGTCAGTAGATAAAGGGTTAATGGCTCATAGTACATGCCAGCAATCTTAATCTTGTAATGATCTAATAATTATCTTAATTTAAATAAAAGTTATTGTGTCTGTATGTATGCTCCACATCTCCTCCTAAACCACTGGACTGATTTCAACCAAACTTTGCACACTTTTTATTTAAGACAAGAGAAAGTTCACCTTAACTTTTCAAAGCCCAAAAGTTACTTACAATTTCTGTTAATTAAAAATTAAACAAGGCTTTTTTCCACCATATCTTTGGAAATCATTATCTCACGAAACTATTTTTACACCTTGTTTTATTTTAAATAAAATTTGCATTTCAGTGACAAAAATTTCATTTCCATACAATTTGTTTCTCTCATTTTTATATTTTTTCAAAATTAATTTTATATTGAATTCGTAACAATATTCTTTATTGTTGAAGAGCAAGAATAATACGAATACATATAGTTAATAGAATACATTCACATAATTCTGGACTAATGCTAAAAGAAAATTTTATAAGTTGACTATTAGCCATTTATATCTTGACCTAATAATGATTGATTTATTTTCATTCTTTAAATTAATGAATAATATAATAAAATATTCATATATTGTGTGTGTGTGAAACCTTTCTTTTTTTTACTTTAGTAATTGTTATCGAAATTTGAAGTATCTATATAACAAATAATAATTTATGGAGAAAGCAACTGTTTTTAAAAATCGTTTGTTTCAATTGATATTCTCATTTTAATTAAAAACGCTTCAGATCAGAAATGGAATTTGTGTGTTATAATTTTTATACAATAGTTGTTTTTACATTAAAAATATTAGACATGAAAGCATTTTAATCCGGAGCAAAGCCAGGTATATCAGCTTGTTTGCCGTACAAAAAGTAAAAGTGAATGCGGCTGATGGGAGCACATAACTTCTAAGTAATTCTTGCTGTCAAAAAACTTTCAATATAAAAGTAGTTTGTTATGATGAGGTGATAATTCCCCTAATTGAAATTTTCTTTCTATCTTCAATCGTAACGGAGCTATGGGGAAAAGATAAATTTTGGGGGAATTGAAAATCGCTTTTCAGCTCATAACTTCTAAGCAATTGTAGCTGTCAAAAAACTTTTAATATAAAAGTTGTTCGTTATGATTATGTGATAATTCCCCTAACTGAAAATTCCTTTCTATCTTCAATCGAAACAGAGTAATGGGGAAATGAGAAATTGAAGGGGCTGGGGAATTGAATATCGCTTTTCAGCTCATAACTTCTAAATAATTGTAGCTGACAAAAACTTTTAATATAAAAGTTGTTCGTTCTTATAAGGTGATAATTCGCCTAATTGATTTTTTTTCCTGTCTTTAGTCGTAACAGAGCTATGGGGAAATGTTAAAATGGGGGAGGGGATTGAAAGTGGCATTTTAGCTCATAACTTCTAAAAAAGTGTAGCTATCAAAAAAGTTTCAATACAAAAGTTGTTTATTATAAAGAGGCAATAATTCGCCTATTTTGAGTTTTCTTTCTCTCTTCAATCGTAAAGGAATTATGGGAAAATGAAATTTTCAGTCCTCCACCATTTCTACCCCCTTTTGGCTGGTTAGGCCCTACAAACTCGGTCGATATTTTCACCGAACTTACAACATATCCCTCGCCGGTTAAAATCTAATCAAAATTACTCTAGTTATCGTGTTCACAAGATAACATGGGCAAAAGCGTTATATATATACGTCTCTACTAATAATAAGGAAAGGAACATTTCGCCATGTATTCTCATAAGAATTAGATCTACAAGAATGAAAGCGGGTGGAAGAGACTGCAAATGACGATAGCTTTCCAACAAGGGGTAACATGCATAGGTTAAAACATACTATAAGTTAAGGGGAAGGGGGAAATCACTTTTCAGCTCATATTTTCTAAGCAATTGTAGCTATCGAAAAAGTTCAAATGCAAAAATTGTTCGTTATGATAAGGCAATAATTCGCCTAATTTGTATTTTCTTTCTATTTTCAATTTCAAAGGAATTATGGGAAAATGAAAATTTCCACCCCCCACCATTTCCACCCCCTTTGAGCTGGATAGCCCATCTACAAACTCGACCGAGATTTTCACTATCCTTACAACATATCCCATGCTGGTTACATTTACATCAAAATTACTCCATTTATAGTGTTCACAAAATAACATGGGAAAAAGCGTTATATATATATATATAACGCTTTTTCCCATGTTATTTTGTGAACACTATAAATGGAGTAATTTTGATGTAAATGTAACCAGCATGGGATATGTTGTAAGGATAGTGAAAATCTCGGTCGAGTTTGTAGATGGGCTATCCAGCTCAAAGGGGGTGGAAATGGTGGGGGGTGGAAATTTTCCGAAAGTCGCGTCATGAGAGCCATTGCAATAGGTAGACTTCCTATAAGGAATCTACCTAAAATGCGACAAACCAGCATGCGAAATATGCGAGACAAAGAAACATTTTAAGACACTGCCGAAACTAATTATCGAATTCATTCAGTTAATGTATCTTCTCCGAGAAGAACGCGATAGTATATGACGTCACCTACCGCGACGAAGGTCACGCACCAGCCAATGAGATTGTAACAATGCATGATGTGAAAGTTATCTCGTTCCGGAGAATGTCTCGCTGAGAAAGCTGGCTTGCAAAAAAACTGTTTGAACTGATCAAGGAACAATTAATTTTAAAAAAACGGAGAAAGGTATTTTAACGGTTCTTGTTTTAAATCCGTTTAAAAGTTCGAGTTATAAGCTGAAAAATATGAAAATTATAGAGTTGTTAGAACGTCAGATGCGGGTATTTGAAAAAATCCTTATCAAAAATTACCATAAAAGTGACTATTATTTAAAAAATTCTCAAAGTTCAGTAAATTGAGCTAGAAATTCAAAATAAACTTCAGTAGAACGAAAATTGTTTGTTCTATCCGTTGGTGCACTGATTTCTTTTCAACGATCATGAGAAAAGATATTACAGCCGTAAACGTGCCAAAAATGACCCAAAACAACACAAAACCTTAAATAGAAAATTTTCTAGATTAAATTTTAAAATTCCGGCTTCGAGGTGCATTGAATCACCATCACGACTACCTGTGTTCCGAATTTCAAGGCTGTAAGTGCGATAGATTCGTCTGGACATCGCGCGCACACACACACGCAAACATTGACTTTTATAAGTATAGATTCTATTTTAACTATAGATAGGTTATGTATTATTATATTTTAAAGATACAGGCTGAAAATTATTCTGATTTACATAAATGAAGGACTTATCTGCCTTGTCGATCTATTTAGGATAATTTCTGTACAGAATTTTTCTTTCTGCTCGTTTATTCAGTCTCTTATAAAATGATTTTCAACTGAAAATGACACTACGATGGGTGTAGTTTCAATAAATTTCATAGTAATTCTTTCCTTAATATTTTTTTTCTATATAGTAAATATTGTTGGTATGGGAAAAAAAGGCTGGTAAATGAATAATAAAACTACGAAAATTAATTTCAGTCAAATCTATAAAATCGAAAATTCGAAGGAGAATTTGTATGCGTGTAAGTTCTTCAGTCAGATACTAGAAATGCATACATTCTTAAAGGCTATGTCTAACTATAGTGAACCAGCTTGCCCAGAAAGAACAAATAGAGACCAGACAAGAGTACTATTTTTCGATTATCTTATCTTGTTTGGTTTAAATAATCAAAGAAATAAACTAACATTTGTCTTTTTGGTGACCATAACTAGGCTGGTTCCCAGATCATCTATACTTCAAGCAGAACCCATATATTCACCTCTTTGAAATCACCTTTATTAAGAGAATGTCAATAGTTCGAGCACATATCGAGCACATAGTGATTGAAATAGCGACATAATCGATGATTGAAATAGCGACATAATCGATGATAACATAAATTTACACCACTTGATGAAGAAAATGCAAGTTTTAGCAATCATTTAAAACATACAAATTAAGAATGAAGTTGAAAATGAAATAAAATCCAAATCGTACTTTTGAAATTACTCTGCTAAATTAAGTACTTATCAGCATCTAATTTTTACTTTATAAAGCAGAGCCCCCTGATGTCCTTAATTCGAATCGAAAACGCTGATTAAGTGGTCGAAACGGATCCATATACACTGATATGATTTTATGTTGTTTTCATTGGATGATCACGGTTTCGATTCCTTTTGTTCTAGAAGTTAAATTGGTTTGCATTACTTTATTGTCTAGACATTATGCTATCAATGCGTAGATACGACACTTGACCTTAGCGGTCAAGCAAAGAATATTGAAACAGGAAACGCGCATATTTATAACAATGGAAATTTACAAGAAACGGATTCATTCCACACCCCAGTGTGTTTCGGTTGATTTATTTGATTTGAATTATATCTCCTTTTGAAGCTACACTTGAATGATTATTTATTTCATATCGGCAGCAATCCAGTAAAGCAGAAAGAGTAAAGCACTCTTCAAATTTTTTTATCGTACATATTTGTTTTTAGTTAAGTATGTAATTGTGAAAAAAAGAAGAAAATTGAACGACCATATATGTGCTAATACTTTTAGCTAATATATAGAAATTACAAGAATTGTGCCCGTCTAAGATAGGCTTTTAGCCCGCCAACACTATCTCAGATCTGATTGTCTAAAACATAGCTTCACTTTTAGCAATTACTTTTGTTTCGTCTAACTAAAATAATGCAAAATCCAATATCAGAAAAAAATGCATTACTAAATAAAAACATGTACCGCAAATTCAAATCTTAAAAATGAACCCTTTTAACAAAAACGAAAGCATTCTAACTTGCTACGAACTTTCGTTTTATTTACTTTATTTTACTTTTAGCTATGGTGTAATGAAAATAAAAAAGAAATGAAACAGATGAACTTAGCTTATTGACCTTCACTCCAGTCTAGCATGAATAAGTAACGGCTAGATGAAGTGAAATTTATTATCCCATAAAATATTCTTTTATTCTTGCTTTGCTTCGAAAAAACATGTCTGAGTTGTTTGATGCCAGCCAAAACGAAAATCATGATTTGCTCCTCCGAAAATAACGCAGATTAAAGAGGCGGAGTTATTTTTAACTCCTCCCAGCGTCACGGGCACTTTAGCATCATTATTATATAGATTAAAATATAAAAATATTAGAAGGGATGGTTTTCAATTGTACACTAAAACATTTTTCAATCTTATTATTCATAAACAATTTTCTTACAGTCGGTATAAAGGCATATACAAAAGTCAGTATTGAATGTTTATCCCGTAGGCACAGGAGTGGCGTTAGGTTTCGCCCGACGGGGTGGCACAACCTGCTCTACAAGAGAAGGGACGTAATGATGAGCTTCTCAATTTTTCGCCAGATCTTTATTTATCTACTAATTAAATTTCCCGTTCCCGTGAAAAGGATACAAAAATTTGGGGGACCGTGCCCCCCCCCCCAAACACACATTGGCACCACCCTTCCCTTTGCTGTTCTCCTGAAGTGGAAAAGTATTATCTGAAATGGTAAAGAACTTTCTGCACATCAACCTGGGACCCTCTAAGAACCCAGGTGTCATCTGGTAGTACTATAGATGGTGGAGGGGCATATCGGTCAAATTTTTTAAAAAATTGAAGTGACTATATGTTAGATGTGCTAGCTCTCTATAGGACAGATGGTTAGACTTAGAGCTACCAAATTTGGCACAAATATACTTTTGAGAGGTGGGAATGTGTACCTTGGAGCGATTTTTCGAAATTTTAATTCAAAGGTTAGTTAAAAATTAAGCGGAATTTTTGTGTTTTTTGGTGATAACTTCCAAAATAATATTGCACAAAATTAATTTTTACATGTCCTTAAAATCAAAAAATTATCTTTGCAATGATATCAATGTAAGTTGTTGCCCAATTTTTCGTCTGGTTTTAACAAATTTTTAAAAAATATTCTTGTGTATATTTTACATCAATACTTTTCATTGCTACAATGAAATTCAAAGCATTTTCATTGCTTATACAAATATTTAATTGCTTGTTTCTCTTCCATTGTTTAAAGCTAAGGAAGATCCTGCTTATTTTTTTCATATTGTTTGGTAATATCGTAATGGATTTTATTTTCTTTTGATATTTTTCAGTTTTTTGTGAAATCTGTAGACAAAAGCTCTAACATTACGAGTATGTTATGAAGTAATCCAGTATATTGAAATATTATGTTTAGTAATCTCTAATTTTTTTATCAGCATGCTTTAATGCAGGTAACATGATTTTGGAGGGAAAAGGCGCTTCGTCATTTTAATGATGAAATCAAGTGCATTTTTTTTTTCTGTGCTCCGAGTTCGAAGGTATGCGTGGTGAAATGAGGGAATAAGAAGAAGAAGAAGAAGAAAGAAGTTTGTGTCGACAACGTGCAATTAGATGCTGGGTTACATGGACAGTAACTTGACTTCATTAGGGAAATCCATATACACAATGAACTGAACAAGTGCAAAACCAATAAAATATACATGGTTTAAATGTTCTTGGCGTTTATTTTATTTTTTTTTTATGAAGGGAGCCAGGAATATCAAATATCGCATAAGAGATGCAAATGAAATGAAATACCAAGTATACCAAAGGCGGCTGGTAAATTTAAAATTAACAGTTTTTAAAAAAACACGTTATTAGTACGGTAAAAAGTACTTTTTAAAATTCTAATTTGTTTTTTCAATAGTTTTTAAATCCTTCTTTTACTGGTGCGCTAAAAATAAGAATTTTTTATTTTAATTATTTTCTACTTTTTATTCTTTGATTTATAACTCGATATTATAAATATTATATGGAAGTTTCTAACTATTTTTTCTGAAATTCTCTTCCAGGTGGCGCCACTCGTATGGACTTTAACATTTTGTTAAATTTTTCGATTAATTGACAGTTAAACTGTGAAAATATTAAAATTGTGCTTTGTCATCGAAGATAGATAAGTGTACAAAGTTACAAAACTCTAACACATCAGGAAGTGAGTTTAAAATCTATTACAAAATTACATCATTACAAACTCGAAACAAGACAAGTTAAATAAAAAGAGTATGAAAAAGTCTTAATTCTTTATTCAGCCCAGCCATTGGCAACAGCCTTGTGGCGAAATTTTTTTGTATATCCATGGCGAATGTTCCGAAAGTTAGCATGGCGAATACATACGGCGTATGAAGCATGGCAGCATCTCACTTTGACGCATATATAGGGTATACCCAGATTACAAACTATTTCTCCTGTACATATTTTTAATTCCGTATTTAAATGTATCACTTTTAAAATAAGTAATTTGATCTTTTTAATCAAATCCCTGAAATCTTAAGAATGTTTTTGCCATGATAGTTTAAGAAATTTTACACATAAACATGAATTATCTGCTTCTGAACTGAACACGACAAACGGAAAAATACGGCTCCGCCGCTTAGGGGGTTAAGGCTGCATTTATTGCCAGTGAGGCAAAATGAGAATGCCTAATCCTATTGCCGTCGAAAGTTAGGCCAAAAAAATTACACAATGACATGAAAAGAAGTATAAGCTTAGTTTCGTTGGATTAAAATCCGTTTTCAAGCTACACGAGAACTATTTTGGAACTTGCCTCGTAATTTTGAGTTTTAGTCAGTAGGTGACAAGCATGGCACCTGAGATGGTACGCCCTGCCCAAATTTCCAAACCACACGGGAAAATCATTTAACATCTTCTTTTCTTCTTTCGAGATGTCATCCTCCTGGAATGTAAAAATCAATGGAAAGTTGTTTCTTCACAAACTATCGCCCAAACTTCTTAATGTACAATTTATAAGAAAATATTTTACACGAATCTAAATTACTGTATTTTGTCTAGTTTATGTTCTTCCGCTGAAGAAAGAAACTCATGCCATCAGTCAATTAACACAATTCAAGTCACAATTTATTTGAAGAAAAGCTTCAAAATTGAGTAAAGCATAATTAGATTTCTAATTTATTTCTTTAATTTATTACTGATAACTTTATTTCGTGATTATGAAAGAGAATGTTAAACGTAACTAAACAAAACTAAATTAAACTCCTCATAAATATCTTGAATGACGAAAAAAAAAACCAAATGAAAAATTTTTTTAATGCCCTGTTTCTACGATTGCCTTTAAGAATTATAAGAACATCATCATGATTTAAGTGATAAAATTTCACAAGTTCTGTCTACAATTCTTATGTTCATATTCTATTCATTCTCTCATTTAATATTTCTAATGACAAAAATTTCTAAAACTTTTCGTTTTATTTATCAATTTTAGCAGACTGAAAAAAATAAACAGAAAGATGCGTAAAGCAAAGGAAAAAAAAAATGCTGATTATACAATCTCTTTCATAACTTCGCACTTAAACGACTACAATAAAGTGCCATAATATAAATATCTTCACACTTCAGAAGCCAAAGTCATGATGACTGGACGATTAAGACTAGACAATGAGTCTGGAGGACGCTGATGACCGTTACACCGTTGAGCGCCAAATGTAATGTCCTGCGGCAGCTCAAGTGTTAAATGACCTCATACCAACCCCGTTTATCTTCAAAGTTATGCTTAATTTCTTGGGAAAGAGTCTTTTGACATCATTTTGCTGAAAGCCATCATTTTTAGTAAGTACCCGGATGAATAGCGAACCTTACATCCAGTGCGCAGTCATTCAATGCACTTTTGTATTTTATTATTTTCGAACTTATAGCTGATTTTTCTTTCTAGAATTGGTCTTTAGACAATTTTCTCTCGTGTTTTAATGCAATAGACGAAGTGCTTTAAATTTATTCAGGTTACCAGCATTCAGTGGCGAATCTAGGCTTCGGGTCGGGGGGGGGGGGAGGGCATAGAATCTTTGCATCGTCGTGATGAATGTCAAAACTCAAGCCTAAAGTAAACCAAAACACTTTAACTCTACAGACTTTACTCACCTGACAATAAGAATCATAAAAAACAATACAATACTTTTGATAATTTAATAAAAATTACAATGAAACAACTAGCCAAAAAGTGTCTTCGACCGCGTCAAAGCTACATGTACGAGTAGAATGATTACAAAATTAGGAAAATTTTCGAGCCTGTCAAGCCAGAAAGTAATGTTGAAATGTTTTTATTATTTTTTTAAAAAGAGGGAAATTAAGAAAAAACAGTTGTAATAATGGTAAATAAAATAAAGAATTCTGGCTTGGCTCTGGGAGGGCTGTAGCCCGATAGCCACCCCCTGGATTCGCCACTGGCAACATTCTTTTAAATTATTGGCATTTCCTGCGTCCTAAAGCAGAGATATTTCACAGTATTCACCTTATTTTCAAAAAAATATTCGAGTGTGTCAGATGGACGCGCTCCACACCCTATTAGCCCAAGATGATATACAATATTATTACGATATATTCACGATATCGTGCAGTATTCAGAATATCGAATAACATTGTAGAGATATAGTACAATATCTTCTGCTAATAGGACACGAATGAGAAGTCACGGCCCCACCAGTAAGAACAGTTCCCCCATGCGGTGCGAACTGTGAGAGTCAGGCTAGATGAGAGAAGAGGCACTGATCGTGTTGCCAAATCTCCCAAACTGAGGCCTCGTTAATGAGTTACTAATGTTCTAAATTTTTACCACTTAAGTGCTCTATGTTCGTTGAATGTGAATGTCTAATATTAATGTAATGAATTTAATTGTTTAAAAGAGCTAGTTGGTACCATACTAGTATATTATTCATATTATAAAGATCTTTTAAATAAATAGATCCCTGAAAAATATATCGATGATTCTATTAATTTTTTCCTGATGATCGGTTAATGAACATCACAATTAATTGAGCATTAGTATTCCTTTTTTTGCAGTTGCGTCAATATCTTGGACGATGCACATTGAAAAAGCATTGCATTTATTTTCAAAATTAATAATTTAATATAAATAGCTTTTAAAAACACACTATTTATTAGTGTGCTAAAAATATAATATTTTTTATTTTAATCATTTCCTACTTTTTAGTCTTTAATTTATAATTCCTTGTTATAAATATTGTAAAAACCTTAAAATTATTGTTTCAGAAATTCCCGCTCGCACAGAATTAAAATTTAACTAAATGAATCGTTTAAATTGTTATTAAGTTCTAAAAATATTAAAATAGTGAAGCCGATTGTAAAGCAGAGAATACCTTACTGTACAAAGTTTCAAAGGTCTAACACATCAAGCAGTAAGCGAAAAATCGATTACAAAATTCCATCCTTACAAACATGAAACAAAAAGGAAATTTCCATCAAGAAGAAGCATATAATCACTGAATTTTTTAAAATTTTGTTTTTAATTTTTTATCTATTTTTCTTACTTTTAAATTAAATTTTAAATCATTTACTTTCAGAATTCACAGAATAACTTGTTTCGAAATAAAGGAAAGCAGGCTTCCAAAATGTATTGCTCACATTTTATTTCAGCATTTGAAACTTTAATGAATTTTTCCTACAAACTTTCTATTCAAACCCTTCTTAAATAACATGAATAACACTGTAACATTCTGTGGAATTTTAAATTTCTTTTCCGGCTTTCCATAAATTATTGTCTTAATTCCGATGTCTTTTAATAGTCCCATGGATTTCTTAGTTCAAAACATTTCATTTACTAAATCGTTCGGAAGTTTCATCAGAAGTTTCATTAAGGCACAGGTTTTCTTTTGCTGCTACGATTGTGTTTTCACGAACAGTTTCCGATTCATTAAAGACAGTTTCCGCCTCAACCTTCCTTTCCAATGACTTCAACTAAAATTAAACTGAGCAAGATTCTTTTAAGGTATTTTTATTGTGTTTCCTTTTCTTTCAATAATTTTTCTGTAAGGTTTTATTTTTAGTTGAGTCAAACATTAACCATTAAATACAATTTTATAAATGTTTACAGTCATTTCGAAATTAAGGAAAATATTCGTTTGCGACAACGATTAAAAAGACATACGTGTAAATACCGAATGAGTAATGAAAATAAAAATATACTGGGTGCTCATAAATTATTGGACTCATTTGAAAAATTAATACAAAAAACTAATAATGTTACAACTATGATTTGTTTTTTAAATGAGAGAGCAAATAAAGTTTTTTTCAGATAGGTAACGCGCCGTTACGGTGGTCTAGGTGGTCGCAAATTATTGGACATCTCCCTTTTTGAGAGCCATTATCTGCGGAACTAATAAGGCTAGAAGAAAAGTAAAAGCATGTATTTGTAAGGAATTTTAAGCTCTTTAATTTGTTAAATCAATTGTAATTCGAAAGCTGAATAGTTTTCGAGATATCCAAGAAAAAGCGAAAAAGGAAACCAGAAAACGCGCATCAGTACGGTAATCAATCAATGGTACTCCACCTATTTTCAAAAAAAAAATATTTGCTCTCTCATTCAAAAATAACTGCAGTTATAACATTATTATTTTTTTAAAAATTAATTTTTGAAAAGAGTCCAATAATTTATGACCACCCTGTATTGTAATCCTGTTTAAATTTTCAATACATTGTTTCTTTATTTTTTCTTCTAAAAATATACACAGTAAACAGGATCAATAGAGCATTAAATATGCACTTCCATCGTCTACGGACTTTTCAAATGCATTATTTTTTTAATTTAATGTATTCATACTCATGACTATTCTGTTTCCATGATGATATGGAGCACTCTTGAATAAGATACAATAGCGAATAAATGTAAAGTGTCAAGCATGTAAACATGTGAAATCCTTACTTTCAGTCAATCCATTCATTTCTTTTTTCCCGAAATGAATTTCACATTTTTGTACATACCTAAATATGCGTATTTAAATATATCTTGTCATATGGATCATAATGCTTAGCGAAAAAAATATTTCTTCTGACCAATGACATATCATGGAAATACGAAGACTGAGGTATAATAGTATTTTTTGGCTCCTGTCATCACATTTGGCTTTAAAAAGTAAAATACCGCACTAATAATTTGTCTTCGTGGCGCACTTCTTTCCTCCAAAACTACCTCAACCCTCTTACTCCTTCTCTTAGATGCTCCCCTGCATTTAACATAAAAGGGGTAACAATATTCGGCTATATAAAATTTTGAAGGAAATTTAAATTGTACATGTTAATTGCTAAAATACTCTCACTAATAAAATGGCTCACAGAGGGCCGGATTTACAGATTTCTACGCCCTAGGCCAAAACATATTCTGCGCCTCCTCCCCTCTCAAAAAGTTAATATATAATTTTCAATTTAGTATAAAATAATTTATTTTTGAAACCTATAAGCACTTCATACTAAATCTTGGAACCACATTCAATGTTTATTTCGAAGTTACATTACTTATGAAATAGCATAATAACAACGCCTCCAAAAATGCTCCGTTTCTCGAAATCGTCTGAAAAACCTGATGGAACTTCTTCGGCCTCCGTGAAGGGTCATTGAAGCAGAGGGATCTCCCTTTCAATGCAAAGAAGTTCAAAGGCGAGAGACGATGAAGATCAGCAGAAGACAAAGAAAGGAATCGTTCAATATATTTAATGTAATGAATGGAAATTTGAAAAATATGTATCATTCTATATGGCCTTCTGAAAACAACACTGAAAAAAGTGTAAATTATTTGGCTGTTATTTCTTCTGTACAAGCGTCCTCTGACAGCTGCGCCCTAGGCCGTGGCGTAGGTTGGTCCTATGGGAAATCTGGCCCTGGGATCACAGGTTAAATCTGTTTAGCTTACATGTAAGACAGAGCTACTTTTCGTAATAATATGGAGATGCAACAATTCTAATTTCATTTTTTATGCAGTATTGATCTAGGAAAACTGTTTGCGCATCTCCTTCTACTAATATCATCTAATCGAAATTATAACTGCAATTCATGAGTGTGTGGTATGAAATTTACCATATCTTAAATACACAGAGTGGTTATACATACAAAAATCACCGATGCAGGAGCCCTAAATATCATGCTGTTCTAGGAAACGGGATGAAATTTGGATGCAGTTGTTTCATGATATGCATCCAACCGTTCACTTCTCACAACTATGGTTACGGGGAAAAATATCGAAAATTTCAAATATCAGTACCTGCTGTTTTTTATTGTAATGTCTTCTTCGTGAGTCATAAATGTCGTTAGAACGTTAGCTACGGAACAAAAAATGCCAGATCTAGACAGAGATTATGACAAAGCAAAATATTTGTTGTGCTTCACAGAATTTTAACGTATGTGTCGGTGGGCACGTGAAAAATCTGTGAAATGCAATAAAATGGTGGGGGGGGACGAAACCTCTTTGTCCTTATCGGTTGTTTTCATATTTTTCTTAGTGTCTGTCTATTCCCGCGTTATTTGTGCTGCAGCTACCTTTCAGCGCTATTTATGACAATGAAGATTACACCCCATTAGAAAATGTAGGTGTTGATATTTGAAATTTTCGAAATTTTGTTGCTATAATGGAAACTGTGAAAGTTGAACTGCTGTTTTTCACATAATTCTTCATCTCATATTTTAAAACGCCAGAATCCAAAATTTCATTCCGTTTCTTGGAACGGAATGATCTTTAGGGCTTATATACAAGTAAAGATTTTTTATACAATCACCTTGAATTATAAACGGCTTTCACGTGTTGAAAATCTGTTGAATTTTATCATCTCATAAAATAAATGTTTTAAAATTTACATTAACTATTGTCGTTTATTTACATTTCTGGTATTATTCTTGGGTTATTTTTCACTAACATTTTTAATAGTTTAAGTATGACATATTCTAATCTCCAGAGGGCCCAATGGAAATTTAATTTTTTCAAATATATATTTTTTAAAAGTTCAAAAAAGGTTTTTTTTGAAACATGAATCCCTATTTCATTGGAAGATATTTGTCGCAACAAGACGAATTTAAAAATGAAATATTAATTAAAATTCATAAATTTTTTTAGTCAAGTTTTTCTTAACAACTTTGATCGCGAATGTGGAAGTATATCTGAAAGAAAAAGGAGCCATGAGAGTTTTGGTCCAGAATTATTTCGCATATACCCTACTCAGAATCAAGGACTATAATTTAAGAAGTCAGATCTCTTTAAATTATGGGTCGGTCCTACAGAGGTCAGAATTTTCTGATCACAAAAAAAACTCAAAATAAGAAATTTGGATAATATTTTTAATACTTACAAGAAAAACTGTACAAGAAAACAATCTCAGTTTAATAATAATAATATAATACAAAGAAACTTACTAAATAACAATATAAAATTAATAATTAATTTTTATTTTATGCTCCGGTTTTTCTTTTTCTTTTTGTGTATGCAAATTTCGGGTCGCTATAAACTTTTGCAGATTAAAAACGAACTTGTAAACATTTCTTTTGAGCAGAAAATGTCTCGCAGATGGGAAAAGTTTTAGGAAACACAAGGATTTAGATGAATCATTCTATATAATATAGGGCATACATCAAAGAATAACCACAAATAAAGAAAATCCTTTACAATATCGAACACAAACATAAAAATGCGATATTCACATCGTTATCAAACTCCATTAACTTTACAAAGTTAGGGAAACAACCATCGAAGCCGATCACAATTATGTTGACCTAGAAAAATGTCTTTTTACGTCTAAAAAAATGTTACGTACTTTTAGAAACTTCTGCTTGTTAGCGATATCTAGGAAACCATATACTCAGAAATGTTGATTTTTTTTCAGTTGAACACTAATGCATCATATTTAGAACGAAGAATGCGAATACAAGCACTAATGCGATATAATACAAATAAAATATCCACTTAAATCTCTACTTTTATTATATTGTACACTACGTCTAACTGCTTTTATTCCTGAATTTAAAAGCTTTAAGCTCTGCGTTTCAGTCTGCTAAGAGTTTTTTTCTCTTTAATTCTGGTTAAATCCTATTGAATCACCCGCTGAAAGCCACTCTTTGTGATTCAACTAAAAATTGCTTTTTCGACCTTCTAAAGGATTAAGTCTAAAAATTTGCGTGATGAGCGTAACGAAATAAAATACTTTTTTGTGATGATCAAAATTGCACAATGGTCGTAAAAGGAAACTTTGAAAAGAAGACTTAAAAATCAGTCAGGTGAATCGTTTAAACGGTCGTCAAAACATAAATTATCGTTGAATATCTCTAGGAAGTGACTTTTAATAAAAAATTCTTTATTACAAAATGACCGAGAAACTGGTATAACCTTCCTTTTAAGCTTGTTATGGCTAGCTGAAAATTACAATATAGCACTTCCTGGAAACGGTAATATTAAAAAGAGATAATGCTTTTTAGCGTGAGTATGAATCTTGCTGACATCTTTAATTTAACCTTGTAATCTTTATTTATTGGAAATCCCATTTTTTAGCTAACTAAAGAAAATGTTGTGTTTGAACAGGACATTTCGTTTAGGGAGAGTCATTAAATAAATTCATTAATGACTGAATGACTTAATCTGTATTCTTGAAATGAACACAGATTGGAGCGTTTTGAACTGTGGGTCGCGAATCATTGTGGTGTTGCTTAGAGCAATACTGGAGAGTCTAAAGCTTTTAAATCGCTTTTCTATGTTTTTAAAAATATTTAACGAAAACAGTAAGTGAATAATTTGAATCCGTCCTCCCCCAGCGCCCATTTATAGGGAAATTGCATCTCACTTCCGTGGCTGAACAGAATGCATTCCATTGTCTCTCTTTTGCTTTTCTGTGAAGTCAGTAGGCATTTCCAAACTCCTAAACAGTTTTCAACAGGCATGTACCGAGAGCTAGCCAGATTTTGAAGTCAAAATGTCCTCATTTTGAATTTTTTTGCTATTTCTTTTGGTTTATTTTTGAGGTAATGCGAGGAATTAGGAAGTGATTTTTATTTTTTGATATTTTACTATATTTCAAAAATCTTCAATGTTTATGTAAAAAAGTTTTTAAAAATTAGTTTTTTATCGATTTATTTACATTTTTTCTAAAAAAATTGAAAAAAGAACCGCCAAATTTTTTTCTCCGAATTTAATATTTTTTTACAGTGAACTTAATGTTGGTGTTTTAAACATAATTTAATAGAAATTTATTGAAATCTACGTTTTAAATTAATTTGGGCGTCAACGTATTCCGTTCAACCTTTGAGAAACTATTTTACAGCGAATTTATTATTTTATATTATTAACGAAGGCTTGCTTTTCTAGCTTAGTTTTGGGGAAGTTGCTTAGCTTTCGGGAGTGGAAACGGTTTAAGATACCTTGAATTCATTTGAAAGAATAGACGATATCGATGCGAACATGGAATATTTTTAAGATGATTTTTGTGGCCCGGGACTTTTCATTTAAAATGCAACTAATCATATTATAAAAGTAGTAAATGATATGAATTTATAAGCATGTTAAACATAAAAAATTTCCTTATTCTAACTCTACACGATAAAAAGTTTGAAAAATACAATAGTCTGACTTTGCTCGTGCAATTGTGAATTCCCTTCTTCTGACAAACCGGTATCTGTAGCAAGTAGCAATTATAACATTATTAATTTTCAAGACACTATCATCGTGTATGACGCTGTAGAATTCGCTCAGAATCTATGAACTTGAATCAAGTACCGAAATAAAATATCCTAGAAATATCTACCAGTACCTGCATCGAAAACAGTTCTAAAAGAGCACACCTCCAGTACTGATAAACATTGAACTGCTGTTCTCTAAAGGCATTTTCGACCAAAAACCTCTTAAATTAACTACTGAGAGCTGCCAGAGACTGAAAAAAAGGAATTAAATTTCTCAAGAATATGAAATTCGCAAATTCCCGGTTATATGCCAAGCTGAATTTTTCTAGGCATAATATTTGGGACTAAAGTTGATTTCCATGTTGATAACAACCATTTGACAGTTTTGACAAACCCATCGTAAATGAAATTCATGATTGAATGGGAGACATCGTATGTCTTTTAAAGCTATCATTTATCAACCAGTAATAATAAAGAGTCAAGACAATCCTTTCCGAGCTTTGTATTTCTTCTTTGAAAAGTATGTTTATTTATTTAACCCTCGCTGGCTTCAGCTTCTTTATGTACGGCTCATGAAAGCCAACAGGGAAGAGTCACAAAACTTATAAAACTTAGCATGTCATAAAACATATAAAACTTACAACATGCATGTCATAAAACATATAAAACTTACAACATGCATGTCATAAAAAAATGAAATTTACAGCATGCATGTCACATAATTGAGAAAAATACAATAAATGATATATAATCATTTCAAAAATAAAAAATACACATGACAGATTAATAAGAAAGTAAAGACTTGGCCAAAAAAAAGCTCTGCGGTGGCCTAGTGGTAAGGCTTCGGAGCCGGGGGGTTCCAGGTTCGAAACCCGATTCCACTGAAGACCTGTCGTGTATTGAGCCAGTTGCACTCTAAATCATACGTAGGGTAACGTGCTCTCGCTAGTGTAATGTGGAAGTTTGGATAGGGTGGTGCTAGTTAAGATTTTAAAATTTTCTTTTAATTTTGAGATGGAATTGCAACGAATAATATATGACATGCCTGTTATGAATAAATATAATGATTCAATGTTTCTGCAAAATCAAATGACGCTGCTACACAGTTTTTCATGATGTGCGATATACAAATATATTTGAATTTGAGGGATATGCACCAAATTTAAAATGCAAGATAATTTTTAATAAAAGTTAAGCTGATTCCATCTCAATTATAATTACAAAACAGAATGCGCTGTTATTATTTTACTATGAATTTAAAAATTGTATCTCAGTTCTTGTTGAGTAAAAATGCTCCAGATTTTTATATATAACCAACAATATGGAGAATAACACAGCTGTGTTATTTAAATTAATATTATTATTTATATTATTCTTTAAATTAATATTATTATTTATATTATTCTTTAAATTAATATTATTATTTATATTATTACTATATTAATAATTGCCTTAAATATAATAGTATGAAGGAATTTTTTGTGATAATCACATCATGCTATTTTGTTTCTCTTGCAGGGCTGCCTGCTAAGATGGTTCGCCATTTTGTTAGAAAATCGGATAGAGGGAATGCTTCTTCTTAAACAATGAAAGCTGCTGTTTTAGAAGTGGAACTAAGTGAAGCTGTAATGATGAAAATTGTAACGATGAAGTCATTTAATTCTGTTTTCAACATAAAACTTATTAATTTTGTAGTTTCAATCTCTTGGTTTTTTGCTTCGCATAATTTTACAATTTTATAATTTAATCGCTTCATCAAGGAATGGGGTATGGAAGAGATTTTCCTTTATGCTGTCTTGTGTTATCGTTCGCAGGAAATGAAAGGTAAAATGTGATAAGGTTTTTTTTTATGTTTCTTCAATTCTACCTTACCAGAATATTAAATAATTGATGTGGCCCAACTTACCCCGTTGTCGGCGCAAATTGGGCCACGCAACTTGGTATCAGTTTCAGCTTTTAAATTAATATTAATAGTTAATATTTTCAAATGTTATTACGGTGAATTCTTCCTGTAGGTACACTGATAGTGTTTGCATAAAAAAAATTTAAAATGTTGAATTGTAATTTTTAAAGAATTCTTAGAAGAAAAAACTGCCCAACTAGCACCAGTCTATCCTACTTTCAATTTTATCGCATTACATTGCTTCTTATGCGCATTTGCTTTACATCTTTCAGGTTTTCCTCTAAAGCGCTTAGCAAATGTTTGCGTTGTACAGTTGAAATTAGAATTAGCCGTCGTTCAGCACACTTGATCCTATTTTGCGATCGTGAGAGAAGAATTTTCTTCGTCTTTCAATAACTTTCATAAGCATTTCTAACGCAGAATTTCAGAAGCATTTCTAACGCAGAATTTCAGAAGCATTTCTAACGCAGAATTTCAGAAGCATTTCCAACGCAGAATTTCAGAAGCATTTCTAATGCAGAATTTCAGAAGCATCCTGGTCTCCGGGCCAGCTGCTGTTGGCTCTCCTCCCCTCCGGACCGTTTCAGGCCTTAAGCCAAGTTGTCAGGCTGGTTCGGAGTGGGTTCTGTAGTGTAGAAGAATACATTCGTTTTCATTGAGTCATTGTAACATTAAGTTAAGATCCTATATACCATTTGCCACCTGTGTTAACCCCTTAACATACAATGACGTCTTCGACTCGCGCATCGAATGACAGAATTTTTGCTATTTAAATCCGTCTTTAAGTTAACGTAACAATTAGTTTTAAAAATGACTTGGACACGCTTAAATGTCTCAACTATCCTTTACTATCTTAAATAGATCTAAATAATAAAAAATATCCCAAATGTGTGGTGGCATCTAATTAGGAGGTTAAATAAAATCCTATGTCAAGGGGTTAATAGGTGTATGTGTTCGTATGTGTAAATTTACAGCAATACCATTGGTGCAATGTATCTTCTTCAGCCTGGCTGGTTGAGGCATGTAATTATTGTAAGAAATTGGACGTTCTTAATTTCCACCAGTGTTCGTGGTTCAGTATGTAACAATTTTTTGAAATTTTAAAATATCTACACGAGCTTGGTGGTGGCGAACCTGGGGTATTTTGTGCTCTCCGGGACGCATATTTACAAACCCTACCCTGATAGAACTGAGGCAAGAAATCAGTCAATATCATTGGCTACGAGGAGCAGTGACGTCTTTTTCAGCTCTCGCACGTAGCGTACGGCAATCATAACAAAACAAGAGTCGTCCTACTTTTCTTCTCCGTTTACCTACAGTTGAGCACAGAAAACATTCTTCTGTGGGCTGTAATATTTTTAAAAATGAAATTATTTTTTAAAATATCATAAAAAATAAAACATCCCACACTGTAAGAAATTATACTAATGAAAAGTACACGCACGAGAGCAAAGAACAACGTCATCGGCTCTCGGCGAAGTGAGCCAATCATATTGTCCAATTAACTGCCTCAGTTCTATCAGGGTAGGGTTTGTAAATATGCCTCCGGGACGCATATTCACACTCCTTACATGCACTCACACCGCGGAGATTTTCGAGGCTCCTCATTGGCTGGCTCTTCTGACGTCGTCACTTGTGACGTAATTAACTGCAAGGATTTTTTGCAGCTGTTCGTAGTTTTTCTTAGATTTGTATCTGTTATTAGTAGTGTCGTATTTTGAAATTGCTTCTAAATAGATTTTCGACATTAACAAACATCAGATATTGAAAATTCATAACTTAAATACCATCTATTTTCCACTTTACAAAAATTGCTTTCTTTGAATTGAAACGTGTCCGTTAATTACTCAATCGACTCTTGTTTCTCGGATAGCACATTGTTTACAAGGCCGAAGTTAGGTTTTATATAAACAGTAATGAAGCAAGTTCAACTTATTTACGTACATCGCAAATAACCCCATCGTCATCGTTCGACTTATTTATTAATTTTGATAATATATTGATATTTAATGACAGCTTTGATAATTGTTATTAGAAGGGTTGTTAACTAGTTCGTTCAGAGCAATTTGGATTATGATATATAGCTGTTCTTCTTAAAATAATTTATTACACAATAATAAGTACTTAAATGAAAAGTTTTATGTTCTTCTATTCTGGGCGGAGGGGAGGGGGTAATTTATCTATGGTGATTATTTTCCAACAAATATTTTCATATGTAGTTGGATACTTCAATTGATTCTTTTCATATTTTTTAGAATGAGCATGGGTATGGTTGCTATATGAATTCATTCTACTGTGAGGTGTATGGGAATAATCCTTTATCCCTAATAATTAAAAATGTTTTTTTAAATGACAGATTGAAAAGTAATTTCTAAAACCATTATTATACGCTGAATTATGAAACTCAGATACACTTGAGTAAACAAAAGAGTCAATGCTATATGTGTGTGCGTTTTTCATTGAGATTAATTTACTCATTTGTCCATCCAAAGTAAAAAAATCACCACATAAGCACAAGACATGCTATTAGTTAAAATCTATTTTAAAAAGTATCTATGCCCAGTGTTACAATATATATATTATCATTAAACAAGAGATAAAATTTTTAAAAATTAAAAGAAATTATTTCTCTGCAAAGCAAAAATCCATGTATTTTAGTTACGACAACACACAAGAATGCATAAGTTGCACGAACCACTGTCGTATTTCTGTAGGGATGAAGGTTATTAAAATAATCCGAAATTGACGATACTAGATAAATTAGTTCTAACAGTAAAATGTTCTGATGAAATGCTTCCATAAAAAATTTAAGAAAAAAATTTGAATTAATATTTTAGTAATTTTGAATTTTTGAAAAAATGTTATGAATACATAACAGGGCCTCCGATTGTTATGTGTTAAAACTAATATAGTATTATCTTTATCCAAAAAACTTGCTTTTATAGGTAATAATTATAAAATTCAGAAACTGTGTGAGGAAAATAGTCTAAAGAAAAGCTTAATTTTTCAATAAAACAGTATACTTCACATAACAAAGAATAAACTCAGACATTTTAAACAAAAATAAGAAACGAAAACCTGTATTAAATTGTTCTGTCGAAGACACGAGCAGTACTTTACGTCACAAATGACGCCAAAAGAACCTGGCAATGAGGAGGCTCGAAAATCTCCGTGGTGTGAGTGCATGTAAGGAGAGTGAATGTGCGTCCGGGTCGCATATAGGCATACTGTACTCAAGCAGAGCACCATTGTAACTTTGGACGGCTCTGATTGGACAAGCGAATCTGACGCCACTCTTCTGCACACCACATCAACAGTGAGACACGCGTATCTTGTTTAAAGTTCTTCCATATTCTTCTATCCATGAATACACATCGGAAACACTTTTAAGGTTGCTTCGAACGATGGTTTCATCTTTAACGATTTTAACAACTTCGTTTACAAAAGAAGGGGGAAGATTAGAATTCCGAATAGCCATGGCGTATTACACAAAGAACATTTCGCTATCGCTAGTTGGAAGAATAAGGCAGAGCGTGGTCAAAGGTAAACAAACAACAAAGCATAGTTCCGTCAGATTCGCTTGTCCAATCGGAGCCCTCCAAAGTTACAATGGTGCTCTGCTTGAGTACAGTATGCCTATATGCGTCCGGGTCAGCACCTTGTAACCATCAGCATGCATTTCTGACTCCATAAATCATTAGACGATGATGGATAACAATGAACTTTAATAAAATTCATCAATAAAAGCAACTTGAAAAGAAACAAGATGATCAGAGCTAGATGATACAATTCGACGCGATGTTTCCCTGGATCATTACCCACAAATGATAGAATCTGAATAGAATAACAGACGCATTTTCGCTGGGTTCAGTTAGAACTGCACGATGACTTGGGAGCAGCAGCAAAACTGGAACATCGATAACGTCTGAAAACCGCCGCTGCCAGTTGGAGAACTCAAAATGAACTACTCGTTGACTAGCCATTATAGCTGAGTTCGATGGAGCTTAAATACACGACTATAAGACATCATTTCACTCGAATTCTTATAGAAGGAAACGCCCTCTCACGGCGCCAATAACACGGTCTTCCTATCACAGCCGCCACACATCCTACTGCTTTGCTAGCAGCGGAAGCCGAAACCTAGAAGCTTTGCTAGCTCATTTAATGGAGGGATCTGCGGTTTTTAATCACTCAAATGAACCAGGAGAAATCGCGCTTGCGATGCATGAGACATCCGAAATAGGCACCGGCCAAATTTTGTTAACTTAAGAAAAACATCCTAGTGTTGTAAAGTAAAAATCTAAATGTTTTAACGCACAGATTTGTTTAATGTAAGTTTAATAAGGAATTGGCGGTTAATGAGCATTTGTATACTGGAGCAAGAATATAAATAAACAACTAAATATCAAAACATTCACAGCAAATTTGGTGCCGTGAAAGTAAAATCTTCTTAGTGCTTGGTTTGATGAGGGAAGCGTGATGTTTATGTGTATGAGATAAATGGTATAAAAATGTGCAAAGCTACACTGCAGACGTCGCCCCACCAGAGGTTACTGATGGAGATAATGAAGTAGTAGATAGTTTAGCAGTAGATAAAACCCAGGGTGATGGTTCTATACCTAAAGGGCAGGCAAATTCTGTTTCTAAAAAAACCATCCTAATGAGAGTCGAAGCCTAGTAGCTTCACTAGCTCATTCAATGTTAGAATATTGAAGAAATTAGAGGATAACAAAGGCATATCAGAGCACGTAAAGAGAAATAAAGCATTTGCCCCTAGTAGCTTCGCTACTAGCGGCAAATGTTTTTCAGAACAAGGAATGGTAAAGAATTAATAGATTTACTCAGTTCTAATATTTGCGATTGTGAAGAAACGCTCTAGATTTAAAAAAAAGCATAGAATAATGCGAAGAGTCAAAGAAACCTCCACGCAAGTGAAAACATAATTCTAAAATATGAACAAGCGACTTCGTAAAATTCAACGCAAAGGATTTTTGTTAAATTCATAATTCAGTAAAAATCGCTCACTTATGTAATCGGAGAAATATAAAATAACTAAATAAATCAAAATTCTATTTAAAAACATTTAATCAAAATTAAATTTTCAAATTTTAAGTCCAACTTTAAATTAAGTCCAACTAAGGATATTAGAGGAGCTGAAATCTACACCGTTGAAAATAATCACATTGACCAAACTTCATTGGTAATTTTGCTTAATAAGCAGTTAAGGTGATAAATTCGCATAAATTACCCACTTTAACCGGCTTTATTGGTTAGAATGCATAATCGCCGGTTATTATGCATAATAACAGATTATCCACATTGACCGTAAAATATATATAAATAACAACAATATTTTAAAAAATTCAGTAGTTTATTTTCATAATGGATTAAAGTAGATCTTTTGCATCATAATTTGTTTACCTTATACTAACCTAAATATATACATTTTATTACTCAAATAAAATAAACAAATTATTTAATGAAAACTCAATAGGAAAAATATTTCATAACAAGCAACTACTGTAAAATTTGTACTTCAATTATTCGCTGATACCGGTTAGGCACACACATTTTTTAAAAATGCCTTAACTTTCATATTAATTTATAATTGCGGGACAAAAATAAGATAAAAACTTAAGGAAGATGATTCAAGGGAAATAACCTTGAAAGAGGAAGGAAAGCCTCACCTCAAGACAGCAGCGGAAACGTTATCAGCAGGACAACTACAGGAAAGAGAAAAAGAAGATATTTTATTGAAATGAGTGTTTTCAGAAGCTAATTGCAACAGGCTTGCAGAGATGTGGGTAAAAATGATTTCGAAAGTCTTTATTGCTCTGGACAGTTACAAAACAACAGCTATTTTAATAAATAAAATTCAGAAATGAATAAAACGACGCAATATCTGACTTCATACGAAAATATTCTTACCTGAAACTTAAAATAAACAAATCGAGACAAATGGACTGAATGGATTATTAAAAGGCCGCTAACTTCAAATGACTTCAGTCGATCAATTTATAAAAAATTGAATTTACAAAATATTATATGTTTTCAATTGAAATTTCAGGAACAAAATCCTAAACGATCAATCAAAATGAAAACAAAGCAAAAAAGATAGTTTAATTGCTTTCACTACAAATCTCAAAAGATTGAACGATAAATCGAAGTAAAAATTAAGATGGAAGCGATTAACTATTTTCTGTAAAAATAAATGGTAAAAATTAATTTCAAAGAGCTAATGAAAAAAATTGACATCTTGACCATCTACCATCACATTTTCTAATTAGCGGCTCTTGTTACAACTGGTTTGTAAACCCATAATTAAACCAGGCTATAATTATTAGAGCTAACTAATTGTAGTTCGAAATTATTTTTCCAATATGATGAATTCATGCATCTCTATTTTCGAAGTATTGATGCTGTCTGGTGCATAGGCGCTTCGGTTTACTTCAAAGAACTAATATAATTTTGAGACATGCATTTGATGGCTTAGAAAGACTGAATAATCGATATGTCATCTTAATTATTCTTTATTTCATCTTAGTACTTGAATTTTAGTGTTATCATCACATATTTCTTCCGTGGGTAAAGAGATTCCCCATAAGGGGTTATTCAAAATTGACGAAAAACGTAATAGTTGTAATAGAGCAGAAATAAGGCATATATTTACACATGAAAATATATCCAAAAATATCGATTTCGCATGTCCGAGGACACAATAATTAATATTATTACATGAAATTGAAAGAGGAAAAAGGAATTCATAATAGCAATATATTATTACTACTAAATGCACGATATTAACACAATTTATTACTTCTCGCATACGAAGTATACAAAGTGAAAGTGTTGTAATCGTCAAAAAATTCGAACTCGAGATTTTGACGAATCTCTACGTTTAGACCTCCCTGAGCCCTAAAAACACAATTTTGGAATTATATCTGTCTGTCTGTGAACACGATAATTCGAAAACTATTAGAGCTACAGGGATGAAATTTGGTATGTGATCTTGACACATAATTTGTAGGTTTCTATCGATTTTTGAACAGAAAATAAATGGAATTTGGTATGTGGCCTTCTAACATTAATTGTAGATTTTTGTCCAATTTGTGTTTTAATCGGTTAAAAAAAGGCGTTCAAATTGCAATTTCGCTGTCTTTACCATTCTACGACTCAAAAAAAGGAAAGAAAAAAAAAAAAAAGGCTCGACCGATAAGAGCGTTTTTTTTTTTTTTTTACCGTATTACGTTCTGTCTTGGCTCACTTTCAAATTCTGTTTCAACCTTTCGAGTGTTTTTCTTATAATTTTGATCTGTTACTTTCATAAAGTAGCATTTTTTCGAAAAGAGTTGCATATTTGATTTACGTTTAGTTTTAATTTGCATGCGGTAATGCATTTTTTGCTGTTAGTGGATTTTGCGATCTGAGATATTGTTGGCTAGCTAAAATCCCGTCTTAGACGGGCAGAAATCTTCTAGTGACTTAGCTAATTGAAATTTGATGTGCGGTCTTCTAATCTTAATTGTAGATCTGTGTCTAATTTTCGTTTCAATCGGTTGAAAAAAAGGCATTCAAATTGCGTATTTGGTTTTCTTTGCCATACTTAGACACAAAAAGATGTCGCGACCTCTTGGCGCGTGTTACTGCTGTTTGGCTTATTTTTTTCTCCACCTGCGTTAGGCAGTATACGAGAAAGTTTAGGGGAGACCACTCCCGCTGGCGCTGGTTTTTTATAGCATTTACAATAAATTCTCAACTTCTTTGGAAATTTATAGAAATATTATATGAGATCGACGACAAATGTATAGTGCACGAGATATTTCTGGCGTTTATACACTTTAATTTATCACACTTATTATGGAAAAACCCATAAAGGGTTCAAAAGACATTTTGCACACGATAGTTTAGAGATGCATGTGCTGAGTATACAGGGTGCCTACTTAAATCCCTTACACCCCCTTAACTTCAGAATGAAGGCAGCTATAGTCAAGAAAATAGCGTCTAGGCACCGTTATGCGCTACGCGATGAGACCGATTGCAGTGCCACTTGGCGGAAAACTCCGGAGTCAGCGTTCCTATCTCGAAAAAGGGAACCTGCTGGAGGGGAAATGTCAATTACAAAGTTGTAGAGCGTTATCAGTTCAGTACAAAAAATACTTTGTGCACATTAATACCAAGAACAGAATGCTTAAAATGCGCATTGTTTGTTCGCTTTTTCCGAAAAGGGGAAAATGTTACCGACAAAAAATTACCCCATTATACTTTTTCCCGTGGGAAAAACTCAAAAAATAGGTGTATGCGACCTTTCCGCTAATATTGTAGGACTTTCGATGACGTATTACTGTTGCTTGTGCTAGCGCACCAATTGATATGCTGCGAAGTGAAATTCAAACAAGGTCCAAATCTGTATTGCGGATGCCGGAGAGCAGTTTGAACATCAAAAATAAAGGTGTCTTATGATAACTAGTTGTTACTTTACACTTTTTAACATGTTTTGGGACGTCACAGATTCGTAAATCGCGAACAAATAAATACGTATTTTGAGCGTTTTCTTTTCAGCATTATTGTGCGCGAGGTAACTTTGCGTCGTAATATGTAGAGGTACTAAATCGATCTCTCTACAACTTTGCAATTGACATTTCCCCCCTATCTTGTACCGTTTTCGAGATAGGAACGCTAATTCCGAAGTCTGCCATCAGGTGACGTTGTAAGTGATCTCATCGCGTAGCGTATAGCCATTTTAATAGACGCCAATTTCATGACTATAGCTGTCGTCGTTCTGAAATTAAGGGGGGGGCGTAACTGGTTTAAATGGGCATCCTGTATACTATTTACTTTATATGCCAGTGATGGGTGAAACAAAGCTGGAATGTTGAAAATAACAGTTTGTCAGAAATGCGAATGAACAGTTTCCTCACCACCAAAAAGCCAGTTATTATCATTGTTCCATTTCATAACATAGATTTTAAAAAACTTCAGATGTGGATCCTTTATTAATTTTTATCGGCTTGTTTTTAAGGTAATAAGGAAATAAAACCGCGGAACCAAACATAAATTCACCTTTTTATCTTCTCTGTGGGGGCTCTATAGGGGTCGCCAAAAAAACCACGTCGATAATCATTGCATTCTGGGATACAGTAGGTTCGAATTTTTTTATACACGAGCGGAGAAAAAGGGTTGCCATAATTTCCAAGATTGATACGGGACGTTTAGGAGCTAAATAAATAAAACATGAGAAAAGTGGGTACGTAATAGCTCATTTTACTCTGATAAAAAAATCAATGAAGTTTTAGCAATTTTATAATACGATCACGTAGAATAATAAAAAAAAAAGATGCGAGGCTAATCCTTTTTAACACAGTCATATTTAAAAGCTGATTTTACTTTTTTAATTATATCATTTTCTCCTTTCACATAATTATAAAATTGGGCGCAATTCATTATAAAATTATGACTCGGAGTTTCGGAAGAAACAGGGGCAAATAGTAATACGGGACTGAGTAGTGAAATATGATGACAGTCCCGTATACACAGGATATATGGCAACTCTAGTTAGAGGGAAAATGACACCTTTTTGCGAAGTTTTAGGGGAGCCACTCCCGCTGGTTTTTATTTACTACGTGCCGAATAATTAAATGCAGAAATCAAATAAATTATCATAAGAATGAACATCAATGTAATGTATTCTTTAAAAAAACGAATGGGGAAGTTTTCAATCCATTTATTCTTACCGTTTGGATATGTGTGTATCATTGCGAATGAATTTTGAAACACGCGCATCATTGTAAGTGTGTTTTAGGAAACAATTCGGGAAAACGAACGAGGCAATTTTGAACCTGTTGAGTGAAACCATTATATATAGTGGTTTTTGTCTACTTTTATTTATTCAAAATGAACAGTTCCTTTGCTTTTTTGAAAATAACCCAAATATTCACCACTCTAAAGTATGAGCGCAGTGATTTGTTGTAGAAAATTCTAAGAATCTGTTCGTGTCTGTGACATTAACCTGTGGCTCCTGGCCATTTATTCCTCTGGGCAGTATTTTCTGCTACACTTTCTTTCCAAGTGTCAATTTAGAATTTTGCATCACATTTCTTCTATAAGAAATTTTAAAAGCAAAATTTCTCAACCACTCACAAACACCCGTTAACACGTAACATTCCAAATAAACGCTTATAATTTTTTCTTTCTTTCTAAAATTACGAATAATGGTTACGAAAGAAATGAAATTTGACCTTCTATGTCTACATAGATTATTAATTATTAATTATCGGATCTCAAATTTCTAAAGCCGCGTGTCTAAAGTATGCACGCATGGTTTTCTGCCGATGGAATGACGATTATTAAAGATATTCTTAAGAAAATATATCAATAACCGCCACAATAAAGAATAAACCAGTAGTAGTTCCATGGTATAGTTGGCCATTGAGAACGATTCTTAACGCTCATACGATAGCAAATTCGAGTGTGTGATTTAAAGTCAAATGAAAAATCATTATTCAGTTGCCAACAGCCAAAACATAAATCATTTGTGAGGAAAGAAAGTAAAATTTCTTGGTAGAAAAAATCTTAAAAAAAAGGAAGAGAGATCGAAAGAGAAAGGATTTGAAGAATATTTCAATTATAGATTGTGTAGACAGAAGATTTGGCGCCTGGAGTGTGGAGAGAGCTCCACAAACTTTTTCCATGTGTAACAGTTTCAAATCTTGTAAAACGGCATTTCTACTTTTTTTCGAATGAAGAGGTGCCAGAGGCAAACTCGCCATTCTCTCCGAATTCTTTCACGCCAATGAATTTCAGATGTTTAAAGCATTTGTTAAGCATCACCATTATTTAAAAGAAGTCTCGTACTCACATTAAATCATGCAGCAGATTTCTTACGAAAGGGTAAAAAAGTTTGACTGTGATAAAGGATTTAAGGAAAAGATTAAATCTGATTTTCGTATTGTTACGAACATGGAATGTCGCTTTCCAACAATGTTAGTCTTATGGTTGGGAAAAGAGTTCTACAGGAGTATGTATGGGAATGCCGGGGAATGAAGTCATGGACCATCGACCTTGGCGACGAAATGTGGGATCTCAAAAGTACTGGAATTTTCTTGATATCTCTATTAGAGGCCGAGATCAGGATTTATCCACATGATTCCATGTGACGTCACGGCCTGTCGCGGAGACTATAAAAGGACCGTGCTCGAATCACAGAGCAATAGTGTTTTGATCGACTGGGATCGCCTTTTGAGTGCGAACGTCTTTGGAATCTCTCTTTGGAGTTTTATCCGCTGTGCGGGCTAGTAAGCTGTCAGATGCCGAGCGGTATTGAAAGTGCTGTTAGTGTTATTATTAGTGATTTGTTGTCTGTTGTATTGCTAATTTATGGAAGTGCTACTTTTCCTGTTACCTGCGCTTCGCGTTTTCTGGAATATTCGTGAATAAAGCGTCGTTCTCCATTTGTTGGACTGTTTTCGCCATACACACACAGGGCGAATTTTTAAACAGTATTCATGTGGTGTGGAAGTTTGAAGATCGCGATGATAGTTCATATTCCATCTTAGTCATCTGACTAAGGTTCGACTCCACCACATTCTTCCCGCATATAGTTTCAAAAAAGGGCATGAATCTATCAAATCTAATCAATTTAACGTATGAAGATAAGTAATGTCTAATTAGCGAACACAAAGTAACATGCTAAAATCCGAATGTGTGTTTCAATTTAATTTCAAGGAAAGGAATTGCCACGCCTCGAGTCTTTTTAAAGAAAATTAATTATTCTCTTCTATTCTGAACCTGTATATGTTACTAAGATTTAATGAGCTGTTTTATCTTAACAAAAAGAAGAGAAAGAAAAAAAAAACGGTTATTTTTTAAGCCAAAATGAATCGCATAAGAAATCCTTTTTAAAATCTTCTCTGAATACCCATCTAAAGATGAAAACATAAATTGATGATTTGTGAGTCTTATAATTACCTTCAATTACAAATCTTCGAAAGGGAAAAAAATATCGAGATAAATTCTCTTCTTTCTTAATTAATTTTGTCATCTTTTATGATACAGTTTCTTTTAATTACCGAAAGACGTCAATAAACAATTTTCGACCAATTTTTTTTAATGAAGAATCTCCAGCAACGTTTCTTTCTACATTAATCAGGGGAGATTTTTAATAATACCTCTAATTTTTGTTTAGGGAATCATTAAAAAACTTATTCTTCATATTTCTCTTGCAAATTGGTATTCAATTTCCATGCAAAGCAGGTAAGCCGGCGTTGAGAATACCGGGTAGTTCTTCATATTTTAATTGATCGAAATTCTGGCATTTCTTTCAAAAATGTTCATTTGGTATTTTTTTAAATTTTTTCTTTGACAATAAATATTTCAACAATAATTAGTTCAGTCTCCGCATTTTTATCAAAACTATTCAAACTTGAAACCTTTTCATGTTTCAACATCTTTCAAATAAAGCTTATCACCATATTATGGTTTGTTTCGTTATTTTATATTGAAAATTATAAATTTTAACTGTATAAAACGTCAGTTTATGAATGCTTTACCCTCTAAAATTTTTAAAAAAACTATCTTTGAAGCATTCCTTTAAAGAAATATGATATACACCTCTGCGACGTGTTTTCAAGTTTTCAGATGAATGAAATTAATTTCTTTTTTTTTTACGTTTATTCCTTTTTCCATAGATCATTTTTAGCTAACACTGCTGCCTGGTTTTTGAAATTGATATTATTCCTCTAAGAATTAAAGTTAGGAATTACAGAATTTTAAAAAAAATATTTTGTACATTTTAAAACTGTTTTAGAATGGAATTTCTCAAACTTTGCTCCCGACCCTATTTGGAGTCCTGACAAAAATTATTTACACAAGCCTCTGCTTTTATCAGTATTAACAAAATTATAATTAAATGTATGCTTTTATCAGTATTAACAAAGTTAAAATTAAAATGTATGCTTTTATCAGCATTAACAAAATTACAATTATATGTCATTTGCCGGTATTTTGGGCGGCATTATGAATGCAATTCCGTTTGGTTAGAATCGCTGAGAAAAGATGGGAATTACATGAAATGGAACCATTAAAACGGCCACCATCTTGAACGGAACCATTAAAGCGGCCACCAGTTTGAAATGGAATCAAAATATAAAAATCCTTACACATGTCTCGTTTTCGACGACTTCAAAGGACATTCATACCAAATTTGAAGAAAATCGAACAACGCGTTTAGTTAGAGTTCCCAAAGAAACTAATTTACAAACGAACAGTCGAAATGACTATAGGTCGAGTTAAAAACAGGCCATCGCTTCGCTAATTATAATGCAATAACAACGTTACCAATAATTAAACAATAAAATTAAAAATTTATTTATAATGTTTGAAGGAGGATGTATTTAATTTTTAATATCAAGAGCCAAATTGCTTACCATTGTACAAATTACAGAATTAAAGCTGTGTTTATAGTAAGAAAGTTTCAACGGAAATACCTTGATGACTATTGTTATTTTTTGTTAATATATCGTTATTATCGAATTCGGCTAAGTTGTAAAACATTAAAAAGTCTGATTATACACTGAGATGTTTAAAACATCGAGGGAGAACCTAATCGCCTAATGACATAAATTGCATTATAATGTTTGAGCGCTTGAACTTAATCTAATAAAGAATATGAAAGTTCAAGGAAAAGCATAATTATTCCAACCTTAATATACTACTTAAAAGCGTAGCTACAACTTTGATAATGCAATTATGTTACAAAACTCGCATTTTAAAATTAGCCTCATATTTTATTTAATTCACTAATGAGATTATTTTAATATCTTTCGAAAAAGTCCATAAAGCGCGAAGAGGATCAAAAATTCATTGTTCTTCGACGAAATTTCGTGCTTAAATCACACGCTTTGTTTCATCCGATATAATAAAATATTCATTAAGAAGTAAAACAAGATTAAATATTTTGATTATATTTCCTAAAGGATTTAAAATATGATTCTTCCTGAAAAAAAATCATAATTATCATTTTTCTTTTGTTTGTCATAGTGTCATTTTCTGGATGTAAATTGTTAATGTTTCAAAAAATAGTTACAATTCATTTTTCGTTTAATAATATTCTGAAATGCACAATTAAACTGTTAATTAACTTTTTTTAAAGATACTCATAAGATATTAAATGATTTACTGTTATTCTAATTGCCAGAAAATAAGAAATGGCATTATATTATTCTAGGAAATATCTACTTTTTTATAATAAGCTAAACCTTGAAGAATAAAAAATAAATAAATTGGACTTAACATATTTGGATTTCTTATACTTAAACTTTAGCTTGAATCTTATGCACTGAAAGGAAATGCAAGTCATTCATCTTATTTTACTTTACATTTGATTTCATTTTAAAACTTATTTTTGATCATTTTTAGTACCCAATTTGGTCATTTTACGCCCGGTATTAATCATTAAAAAAGCAATAGCATTTTTACTATTTTATAATTAATTTATATAATTTCGAGCA
This sequence comes from Araneus ventricosus, assembly GCA_013235015.1. Classification (NCBI taxonomy): domain Eukaryota; kingdom Metazoa; phylum Arthropoda; class Arachnida; order Araneae; family Araneidae; genus Araneus; species Araneus ventricosus. The sequence goes on from BGPR01005126.1 coordinate 46,525, forward strand.
ACAAAGAGTTTGAAAGCATGTTTAATTATAATATTTCAATAAGCTAATGATTTGTAATATTATTATTAATAAATGAAATAAATAAAATTGTCATTTATAATAAACTGGAAGTTTGCCCTTGAGCATCATGAAGCTTTATTTATTTCTGCTTTACGAATATCGAGAAACTGATTCGCCATTGCAGTTTCCATGTTTTATATCTTTTTCATAACTCATTAAATTTCATTTCAATTTTTTAATTTCTATGTAACATTTGCACCGAGACCAACATATTACATGTAAAAAAATTGGTCATTTTCTTTTGCGTTCACTTTCAACAATGGGTAGGCGGAATCAAACTTGCGTATAAACTATTTCTGGATTATAAGTATATGTTACTTAATTGTAATAATAATAAGTTTTCGAATACATTGAATGAGGTTTCATTTCCCCATTTTTATCAGGTGCTTTTATTGAAATTCGTTGCTATGGAAACAGAACGAACCGTATTTGGCTCTTCATCTGATGTAATTACGTCTGTCGAGTTTTTCATTTTATTTTTTATAATAAGTATTTGTTAATGGAAAATCGAAAATTCGTCTGTGAATAAATAGAACAAATATTAATTAGTTAAACATCTACTTTATTGGCCTCCTGTTAAATTATCCATTGATTTCCTTTATTGAATCGTTCCATGGGATTAAAATCACATTAGAGCCAAACATGTCTTTCTGTCAAAGTTGAAAATGTTTTTTTAACAGAGACACTGAATTAAAACTTAAATAAAGTATATATTAATTCAACAAAAACAGATTTTAAAAACTCCCTTTTATTAATGAACATGAACGCAGAATTTTTTATTTTAATTATTTTCTACTCTACCTGATTATAAATATAACTGATAAATTAACTTTTGAAATCAGTTTTTTCTCGAATTCACTACTATGGAATTAAAATGTTATTAAATTAATAGATTAACTGGTAAATAAGCTCGGAAAATACTATATAATCGTTGAAAATACACAAATTTATAAAATTTCAAAACTCTAGATAATACGGAAGTATTTGAAAAATCAGTCACAAGATTCCATCTTTACAAACATGAAACAAATCAGGTTAAATTAAAGTGTTTGATAAAACATGCAGTTTACAGAAATAGAATTACAGCTGAAGATTTAATTAATTTGATAAAACATGCAGTTTACAGAAATATAATTACAGCGGAAGATTTAATTAATACTTCTAATAGAACAAAAAATGACTAGTTAATTATTCAAGCTTAATTTTTGTGGTCAAAAGAAACATGAAAGATGACGAAAAACTTGGGCCTCCTATTCCGAAATAAAAAATCTTCCACCAAGCACAACGACCTTGTTATTTTTAAAGTGACTAGATTTTCTAAAATATAATCCGAACCACTAGCTAGGAGAAAAGAGAAGGGAATTTGGACAGAAAATAAAAAAAAAGAACAGAAACAATTAAAAAGTTAATTACAAAAAATAATTTTAAAAAAAAGCAGGAAAGGGTAAAGAAGCATAGATAAAAGAAAAATATTTTGTGTTTTTCTTCATTCTGATTCATTTATATTATTGATATTTAGAAGATCTTATTCTTTGTATACTAGAAGTTGGAAAGAAGAATTTTTCAGAAGTTAACTTTTTAAAAAATTCAATCTAGCGAACCTTCAATTTAAGAGCCAGTTTTTTAAAAAATCGGGCAAATCAGGCAGGCTTGCATAGTTGACATTTTTGATTTTGTTGAAATTTTCAGGATGTAAAACTATTAAACACGTTTTTTTTTATTTTTCCAAAAAAAAAACCTGTTTTCTATAGTTTTGGGGGTCCAAAATTGAAGATCGTCCATTATTTTAAGAAAAACATACCATTTTACATAAGGCAATACTTTTTGTGCCAGGAGTGAACCATGGTATTGGCAATTATTTTGTGTTCTACTATTTCCACACTGACTTTTAGGGCATAAAGATTTATGGTTGACTCTTTGCACAAAGGCCATTCAAAATTCTACGAAAAAAGGCTTTTTTCTGAAACTTTGACCGTCAAAATCTTCTTGTGCCAACAGTGAACCACAAGGGTATATATTTCAGAGAATACATACTAATAAGAAATACCAAAAAAGGGCAAGATATGTGTGGTTGAATTTTGGGGTACAGAAATATTTGACCTTGAAATTGCGAAAAACGCAAAATTGCATGGTTTTAGAGGTCATTCACTGCTTGTGCCAAGAGTGACCAGTTATGAAATTAGCTGGAAAAGAAGCCTTAAGTATAGGAGAAACAAAATCAATTCACAGATCTATGGTAACTTTTTCAATTTTTATATAATGCGGTTCTATACTTTGTGCTGAACATGTGTTTTCTGGCACTTGTTAAAGACTTATAATTCACAATTTTACAACCAGGAACTTTTTTATAGAATAGAAAGAGTCGAAAATTGGGACTGCCGTGAATAAACGGGAGGTCTGGTCGCATTATACGTGTAGTAAAAGTTGGGAAAGAAAATATCTTCACATTTATTTAAAATCAACTATTTTAACTAATTTTGTAATTCAATGCAAGCAATCTTTTTAATATAAATTATTTGCTTATAAGTAAAATTCAGGAAAATCCGGGATATTTAATTCAAATTCGAAAAAATACGGGACACTTTTTTTATACCGGACTGTCCTTACTAATCGGTGATTCATGGCCACCTTTGTTACTACGAGGGCCGGTTTTTTTCCAACCACCGATAGACCATAAAAAAAGAGTAGAGAACAAAATGAATTTATTACCAAAAGTTATGTACAAACATGGTTACTTTTCGACATAATGGCCGCGAAGATTCAAGCATTTTTCATATCTGTGGACCAAGATTCCGATACCGACTTCGAAGAATGTTTCCGCCAGAGATGTGAGATGGTCCTTTCTGTTGCTTCGAAGCTCTTCATAATTTTGGAAGCTGTGGCCTCCTAGCCAGTTCTTCAATTCAGGAAAGAGATGAAAATCATTCGTCGCCAAGTCGGGGCTATACGCCGGGTGATCAGGCACGTCCCACTTAAACTGCTCCAGAAACTGCTGGGTTACAACAGCACTGTGAGGGCAGGCGTTGTCATGATTGAGGACAAGTCCAGAACTCAGAATGGCTCTTTGCTGTCGTCGTAAAGTCTGACAATAAACAGCTGCATTAATGGTTTTCCACAGACCAACCTTCTGCTTGAAGAGAGAGAATAACACTATGCAACTCGCATTTGGAGGGAGTATATTTCTATCAACAGTAGTGGATTGGCGAGGTTGCCAGCTTGCCCGATGGCAAGTGGGCCCCCTTAAACAGAAGACAATATGGGCCCCAGGAAGTGTGGGAGAGAAAAAATAACTCTTTCTCTGTAGTAAGCTTTTCTAAAGCACATAAATAAAATAGCCCTGTACCGAAGGTCCATGTTTCAGCGTTCCACACCCGTCGTTGGGGATTTACTGCCGTCGTAATTCATCCAGCCGAACAGCGGGTGGTCGAATATCGACCCAAGATTGCATACGCAATCTACAACTGCCCGTAGGTACTGTACTGATGTCTCTGTCCAGTTCCTTTGAAATTCCGATCATTTACAGATGTTTCTCCAGAATGTTCAGCCATCCCACCAACCCTTGGGCCATTGGAACTCTTCTGTGCAAAGTCGAGCCGCAATACTCATTAAAATTTTTGTTGGTTTCGAAAGCCCCTGTAGAGACGTAAGGAATTGCATCCCTTTGTGCAGAAAGGGTTTGGTTCTTGTGAGGAATGGTTATAAGAGGTGCTTTCATCTTTCTTTTTTTGTAGTTTCATTTTACTGTCATAAATCTGACAAACAAGGGAAGTCGCCTGTACGAAAAGGTTTTCTTGGAGAACTGTGATTAGAGTGGGTGGGAGAGATTGTGCCCATTTAAGGCACCAAATGACATCTATGAAAGACGACACCCACGCTTTTCTTTATGCGTTTGGGGGTAGTTTGCGTTTAGAAGAGTAAAGGGACCTCAGTCTTATTGGTCTGTCTTTCATGGGCAATAATTGGTGAGAAAAGTGTTATTTCTGTTATTAGTCGGAAGAGAGTAAGGACATACGTAACGCATCTTGCAAAAGGAAAGAAAAACACTTTTTGAGAAGTAAGCTGAAATTATCATATCTCTATTTTTACATTGCTTTTGTAGTTTTAAACTCTAGCCACATTCGGTTACCAACCGACTCGTCCATCTTAATAAATTTCGTTATTTCATCCATAATTTCGTTATTTTAAACGTAGAAATGATCTTATTTTTAAAATTAAGTGGTGTTAAAAGGGATTTATTTTAAATATACGGAAAAATTAAATACATAATTATTAAATATTATAGATTTAAATTAATATATATATATATATATATCAATGTCATGAAAATCAATAAATGTTGAAATAAAATGGAGAGACTCTAGTTAATCGGTAAAAGCGTATATATATATATATATATATATTATTTGAGTTTTGATTGTTTGTAAAATATTTAACTATATATATATATATATATATATATATATATATTAATGTTACAATTGTAGATATGTGTGGGCCCTCACTGACCCCTGGCAACCACTATTTTCAGACCCAGTCCGCCATTGTTTATCAACCATGTTTATGTGCCAATAGCTCAGCCCAAACTGGCAAGCTGGCGTCGGGAGTAGCAGAGGTTATGGGTAGAGATATGTACACTCGCCCATCGCTCTCATCCCCATTTCTTGCTACTTCTCTGTCTGTTTAGTGGCTCGATTGGAGGTTGGAAAAAGAAAAAAAAACGGCCCTCGTATAAAACAATGTTTATACTATCTATCTTACGTTATATTTTTACTGAAATCCTGCTATTTTTTCTTTTCCATTATATTTCTTAAACAAAAATTAGTGGAAAAGAACACTTTTTAAATATTTAAGGGTAATAAATGACTATCCAACTGATTATTTGACGGTAATAATGGCAAATCCTAATATTTTTTCTGAATGAAATTTAGTGAAAAAGAATATTTTTTGAATATTTAAGAGCTGTAAATAATGAACCTACGCAGTACTAAAAATATTTGAGACTCGAAGATCACTTTCGAGGAAGAAAATGTTTATTTAACCACATTTTTAAAAATTCAGTTACCGAAAGTAGAAACTTCATATTTTGGTTTGGGGAGAAGTTTTCCCAAAAAGTTGTGCTTCTGTCACCTGGGAACATGACGGTTCCAGCAACCTCCTGACAACTTATCAAAGTATATCTAAAGATTTCAAAACTGCGAGAAACATCAATAAAAGATACGGGAACGTTTCTGGATTTCTTTCTTTTTTTTCTTCGCATGTAGGCTATAAGGTTACAACATTGGAAATTCTTTCTGAATAAGTAATTTCCTTCCTTAACATTTCTTTGGCTGGTAAACTTTTCGGACGGTTTGGAATTTCTTAGCAGTTATGCCTTAACTTTATTTGGATTGGGAATGGATTCTTGGAAGAACATAAATAATATAGAAATGCTTTTTCCGCGAAATTTTATTCGAATACTTGCAGAGGACCAGGCGTTGTCTGTTTTTTTCTTATCAGAACCTTGAGGGAGAGAGGAAATGGAACAATGCTATGTAAATAATACAGTGTTTAATAATATTATTATATTGACGTATTGTTGTCTATATTCTCTTAAAATAATCCCACCATTCGTATACTAGCAGAACGTCCGGCGTTGCCAGTTCTTTTCTCTCCAAACCTTGCGGGAGACAAAACTTCGAACTACGTGAATAATATAGTGTTTAATAATATTATTCTATTGACGGAATATTGCCTATATTCTCATAAAATAATCCCATCGTTTGTATATTCGCAGAATACCCGTCGTTGCCCGTCCTTTTTCTTTCCAAAACCTTGTGGGGACAGGAAATGAAACA
>BGPR01005126.1:52428-98995 GCA_013235015.1 Araneus ventricosus
GAAATAACTCCACAGTTCGTATAATAGAAGAATTGACCGCTCTTTTTCGTTCCAAAACCTTTTAGAAGACAGGGAATGGAACCATGCTATGTAAATAATATTATTCTCTTGACGGAACATTTCCTCTATGGACGAGTTTTCTGCATGGTTTATTTACATTAAAATGCCACACCTACGTCATTCCGGTGTATATCTAAGGCAATGGGACCTTCAAATCGGAAGTTCAAGTTTTTAATGCAAATAAACAAACTAGAAAACTCGCCCATTCTCTTAAATTAATTCGCAAATTAAAAATATGAATTTTTTTACCATTTCATAATATAGAATATTGCATTTCATATTCTTCTTATAATGTGAGGCGCATTTTTGGTATATTTTTCATTTTAATAAAATTTCATATTCATTGATCCATTAGTTAAATTTCTTTCAATAACATACCTCAATCCAACCCAGAATGTTAGGGTTCATTTTCATTGTAGTTTGTTTAATTGAACAAGGAGAAACAAGCTTACTAAGTTTCATCAAAATTTCCCCAGAAGTTTTTACCACACATTCCTAGATGCTTTAGCTGAAATCATCATCCTAGAGAATACTTTATCGCACCATAATTTTAGTTAGACTGATTGAAACATTCGAATCAAATTTCATTTCATTTGGTTCATTCGTTAGATATATTTAAGTGGCTCATTTATTTATATTTAAATTACCGAGAAGGGAAGAAGGGAGTGTTGGAGTTGATTTACCCCTAGAGAATTCTTAGTCGGGCGATGAAGAATATATATACCAAGTTTTATCTCAGCCTTTCGGAAGAGATAGTGAAATACATATTTATAATGGAGGTTCATTCTAATAACTAATTTCTAAACCGTTACAGATAGGCTTGTTGGAAAAATGTTTCATATGACCAAAAAAAAAAAATTATTTTCTGTTGTTTGAGTCCATAGATGTACCGCTGAAAAAATTACGGAATTTAAATGTGTATAGTCCCCCCGGTTCTAGTGGTTTAGTAAAATTTTCTTGAAACGCTAACATTTTAAACAAAAAGGTACCACAATATTTATATAATAAAGTATAATGTAAAAATTTTTATAAATATTTTTTAATTAAATATTCAAAATCAATGCGAAAATGTTTCTATACGGTAGAAATAGTTTATGCTAAATTAATACCACTCATTTCGATTCTCAGCAACATGATAGTGGAAGCCACTTGAGAGGTCTAAATCATTCTGGAAGGCTTGCAATCATTATGAAACTATTTTGTTCTGCATTTTTTCTGTAGCTACTGTAAACCTTTCCTTGCTCCCCGTACTGCAGTTTTTGAATTGACAATGGATTTAATCGCTCAAGTGGCCTGTTGGACTGAATTTGGGTGATTTCGGATCTCACAAAAGCCATTGTGGCCAAGTCTACAGTAGCAAAAACTTGAAAATCAATGCATCTTGTCAGGACCACTGTCATGATAAAGATCCCAGAGAGAGTATACGTATACTGAAATGAGAATTTCTTTCAGAATGTTCAGATGCATGCTTTAGTCCATACTTCATGTAATAGATTTCGACTTTTCTAATTTATATATTTCAACTTCCTCACATTTTATGCAATTGTTTTTAATAACAATTATTGTTAAACCTAAATGATATAGGATTAATGTTTGATTCAACTGATAAAAACAGGTTCCCATGATGCAGCAGGGGTTTTTTCCCGCATACTTTTTTACGATCCGTAAGTTTTGATCTCTATAGCTTTCGCATCACAGAACTTCCTTCATATATAGCTCACTTGAACAACTTGTCACAGAATAAGTAGTTATTTTGGTTTAGCAATAATTTTTATGTAAAACAACTTGTTTAGGTACAGTACTTTTTCTGTATGTTGGTTGTCGCCATATAAACTGAATTCTCTCAATATATAAAGTTAGTGAAACTGAATACATCTCAGTAAGTTTATTTTAAGATGAGAACAAACATCTTTTGCTTTCTAATGAGCCTTTTATCATTGGATTTTTTGAGGACATTAAAGTAATTTATGACGTATTGAAGAGGTTGCATATCCGTTTGGATAATTTATACGGACATCAGTCGTGAAGACTATCATCACTCAGCTAATTTATTAATTAATATTGCTTTGCTGATTTTCAATCTATCACCATTGAAAATTTAGCGGATGCCTAACTTCCGACTTAATTCAGTTCTAAAGATTCTAAACAAATCGTCAGCACTTAAATTCGAATAAAGGCATCATCTATTCATGGCATCATAAGCTACATTACCAGAAGGACTTTTTTGGCGTAAAATTTGTGGTTTGTCACTTAAGTTCCTATTACTGCTGTAGATTTGAAAAAGGAGGAAAATTTTGATAAAAGTTATATTTTTGCTGGTTAACTTCACCAAATTACCAAATATTTTTCCACAAGATAAATTATTTAATAAAATCGTAGACATTTATAAAAAACTTTTAGCCTCTATGTTTCTTATTAGAAAAGAGTACTATTCCGATTTGTGCCTAAAGATACTCCGTTTGGAATAATGTGCCCAATCTATTTTTTAACAAAATTCATAGAATGCCTAAAGCTAAACGGATTAAAAATAAAACATTAAACCAGTAGTTTTCAAGCTGTGGGGGTGAAAAATTAACACACAAAAAATTCATTCTTATCTATTAGTAACACAAAATTCATTTTGATATTAACTAGTTAAAATTTCGAAATTAATTGCTAGGACGACGTGCGTGTAAAACTTACAGAGTAATGTTAGTTCAATAGTTGTTGGAGTTATTCACAAAAATCGAAATGTGAAATACTGTTACATTAAATAATTGCATTTATGCCACAAATAGTTTACCACAAGCATTCGAAATCAAAGTTGTGTCATCATCTTAATGAAATATAAAAACTCTATAAAATACTCCATGAATGCCAGAATGAAAGCAGTAAAAAACCACATTTCGCTAAGATAATTTTCATGCAAGAGTAATGTCTAGCAGTAGAAATCATTTTTCAAAGGCTTCCAACATCATCGCTACTATTTTTCTCCATTTGTACAAACAATCCTTGATAATACACCTGGTTTAAGCATCTAAACGCTTCCCTTTTTATTGCATATTACAGAACCACTGTATAAGGTCTGAGCAGGTGCAAATAATTTATATCACGTAGTTGGGTTAGTTACGTGCTTTGGGGAACTGTTTTTATGATCGAAAGGCTGGGAAAAAGTGTTGGAAATTATGTGTTTGCGTTATACTGAATGGCAATGTGTATGGCTTCCATTATTTGCTTTTTGAATTTAGAAATAAATATAGTTTCGATAGTTGAATTGATGGAATTCAAGCTGTGACAGAATATATTAGTTAGCACAGTGCGATATTTTTTTAATTCGAGAAATAACTTTTTTAAAAGGTAACAATTCCCATTTCATATTAATTTTTTTTGTATTCTTTACAAAATAAAAATTCTAGAAAGCTATCAAGTGGTGTATTCTGAATTTGACATTTCATTTGTCTATATCTATATTACTTCATTGAGCTTTATTCTAGGAATGTTAATTGTCAATTTCATCAAGAAAATTCATTGAATTAAAATTAATAAAGTTATCACAAAAATGAATAAAAACAACCTTGTCCTCTACGTATAACGTTGTTTTATTCATTTTTCACTTGTCATTTCATTCATTTCTCATTCATTTTTAATACATCTCAATCCTTTCCATTTGCAACAACTTCTTTTCACAACTTAAGGCATATGCAAAATTATGAGTACTTTTTTTCATGAATGTGGAACAGAATTCCGAAATTGTCTAAAAAAATAATATAATAATACTAATCTACGAAAATGTCTTATTTAAATTCAAAAAAGAGCATATTATAAGCACAAAATATTATTTTTCTAAACAGAATTTAAATCGAATCTATTAACTAAGAATTAACTCAATGCAATGTTATGATACCTGAGCCATTGTGGCTGGCCTAGTTGTAGAGTTGCTTGTTAGATACTCGATCCTATCCAAGATTCGCCTTCTACCCGGAATTGGTAACATTTAGTCTCCAATGGAGACAAAATTCCTCCCGTTTTTATAGTGAAACAGTTGTGAGAGGGAGTGAATTTGCCATCTGATCTCGACTCAAAAGTTCCAGGATATCAAAAAGTATCCCTCGAGTAATCTAACTGTCTAACGAACTTAACTGTTATGATATTTATCTGCATGATGAACTGAAAGATTCATGCTATCTTCTGAAATTGTTGAAATGAGTTATTAAAAATGTTACATTTAGATAGTGTAAGAGTATGAAATATGTTACAGTAGCAAAGCACAAAAGCTTTAAAATTTCATATTCTTCCTCACAAATAACAATAAAATGTTATGAAATTAAAATACGTATTTTAAATTCTGCTTTTAAATGCAGTCAGGGACGAATAGAATATTAACAAAAGTTTGCAGGATCTTACATTTTAAATTTCTGGCTGGTCAATGAAAGGTTAGATAAACATTTGATTTCAAGTAAAAATCGATTTTTTTTTCCGTAGAAAATTTGCCATTTCTGATAACTTTAAGTAAATTAAGAGACAATAAAAGAACAGTAACTCTGCAGCTAACTCCTGCAAGAATAAAAATTTAAACATTCATAGAATATTAATAACAGTTTACTTAAAAATTTAAATAAATGTTGGAAATTTTAGCTTAGACATATAATTGTATGGAAAAATGTTCTGCCGTTTAAAAAATATCCTAAAAAACTCTCAATCTTATTGTTTAGGAAATATTCTATATCTCGAGATCTGTTTAAAATTTTAGGAATTTAAAACTTAATTTATGCTATATTGAATGAAAATAAATAAGTCTTTGATTCTTAAGAAACAATAAATTAAAATAAATAATCTAAATAAATAACTTTTGAAAACTCTTGCTGTAATAATCTTTCTGACTTCAAGATCTTCGTATGTGAAAATTATTCTCTAAACACTCCAAATTAGTATGTAAAAATTAGAATATTTCGAAAATTTAAAGTAATATGAAAAATATTTTATTAAATCTTTGGTTCACTAACGGTTAAAGATTCTAATAAAATGAAATTTTCTAAGAAAATCTTTTCTTGTCATATAAGATGTCTTCTAGCCTTCTCTTATTATAAATATTTTGTTGAAATCTCTTTTATAGTGCGAACAGTATTCTGATAGAAAATAGGATTTTCTGAATAGCACAACAAGCTCACTTTCAATAAACAAGTCACTTATAGTATTAATATGTTTTTTTTGGAACAAAGTGCATTTAAACATTCCCCTTATTGACAGACACTCCTCGCTCTCACTAAGAAACACTGCTAAATAATTTGTACTAGTTATGCATATAAGTACTGCTAAATAATTTGTACTAGTTATGCATATAAGTACTGCTAAATAATTTGTACTAGTTATGCATATAAGTACTGCTAAATAATTTGTACTAGTTATGCATATACTAAGTAATACTAAGTCCTTTTTATGCATATATAAAGTTCTACACTAAGCAATATGCGGTTCAAAATTACGAGGTCAGTACTAAAATAGTCCTCGTGTTGCTTCAAAACGAGACGTTAATATAACTAAACTAACCTAAGTAATATGTCCTATTATTTTAAATCTGGGGGCACAGCACCAAAATGCGCAGATAGAAAATTCATAGGTTACAGAATAAAATTTTCAGGATCATGATATGTGATATAATGTGTGCCATAATATGTGACAAATAAGTTCATACATAAAATTGACCTTATAACCAAATGAAGACTCTAAAAATTTAATCTAATCATCAACTTACATACATTCTTCGCTCACAATGAAAGGAAACATGCATACCCATATGCGACTACAAAATGGTCCCTCTCCCTTAGACTATCCTAATTTGATACAGTCTGAGTTGAAATCTTTTGTTTAAAATCTTTTATTGCAACCTCAACATTACTCAAACCTTTGACATCTCACTCTTAAAACTTAACGTTATTCTAAACGGCTTCTGTAGCCACACGTAAAATCTCTTCAGAAAAATTCCAAAGGATTTCACAATGCCCCTTTTATACACGCAGGTTGAGGAAAAGTGACACTGGCGCTCAAACGAATATTTAAGTCAAACAAGTTAAATAAACATCTTAATTTCAATGGAGTCAATTCATGCTCACGTATATTCGCACCTCCCCCCAGTTTAAAATGAATCGCGAATCTTTCAAAAGAGAAGGATGTGATGTCACAGAACAGAGTAAAAAAACGTGCAGTTTGATGGGAGATGGCATGAGCAGTTTCATTTATTACGTGATTGTGACGAATGCATTGCAGTGTTTTTCAACAAGAATTTCAGTGGAAATTTTCAAAAAATCTCTTATATAATCACATGAAAGAAAAGTTCAACAAAGTTACAGTTATTGTCAAAATAACCTCCACCAGGGGGTATTACGAGTACGTGGATGAGAAGTTACCAGATAAATAAGTGGGTTCTCGCTTTCCTGGTGAGCATAGTGATGGTGTGGGTTGAGTTACGCTACTCAGATGACGGAATGCAACTCCTTCGGGAGGGGTAGGGCCATGGCCGGTGATGGTTATTAGGACTCCGACCTCAGTATCCGAAATGTCGTGGCGGATATTGAGGTCGTTCTTCAATTGACCCGAATTCCGAGGCAGGGCACGAAAACTTGGTTTACGGTTACGGTTATTATCAAAATAATATAGCTAAAAATGTTTATTTTAATATGCTTTTATTACGTACTAAAAAGTAGAAAGTAATTTTTTGAACAAAATTTTGAGTAAAATGAAATTTTAAGCGCATTTCTAAAACAATAAAACTTTTTTAAGCAGTCACTCTGCTAAACGGCCATTTTTGTTTGGCACTGAATTTCTGGCCCATAGATATAATGTTAAAATATCTCTAATTAACGGCCACTCAAACTTCTGTTCAACTTCAGTGAAGTACATTCCGTTCTCTCTGACTTTGAATCTTTTATAAAGAGAAAAGGGAAACAAAGAAAGAGCAAAAGCATTTATACTCTCAGAAAAGCAGGGAAATCAGATCGAAATTAATAATTTTTTCCCAGTGTAAAGAGAAAAGTGAACTTCAGCCTCTACCGGGGATGAGCTTTCAAGAGTTCATTTGAACCTCTCAGGCGCTCATTCGGACTCTGACAAAGAAGTTACTGATATGGGTTGCGACTTCAGCAAATGAAGCTTTCAACTCAACAGACTTTAGAAAAAATAGGCGATGCCATGTCTCATCCCTCAACAACTGCCGACGAAACGATTAGGGATTTATTTTTCCAATTAAAAAAAAACGAATCTGAAAGAAAGGGTTATCACCGAAAACGCTGAAAAATTCAACCAAATGCATATCGTATAACTTTTTACAAGAAATAGGAAAATTTCGAAGTACTTTGGATGATTCTTAAAATTCTCTGTATCAGAAAGAACGAAATAGGGTGTGTTTAAATAAGTATTTTGTATTTCCAAACATGAAACCCTTTATAGCGACCACTTCTCTGAGCGGCTAACTTTCCTGGGAACGATGGGTTTCCTCTGTCTCTGGCCACTGTATATTTCTTATGAGAGCATAATATAATATAAGAATATTAAGCAATTAATGCCATTAATTTTTAATGAGAATAATATATTTTTAATTTACTATTTTTAGGAGTTTTTTGTAGTTTCATATTATATTTCTGGCTTGATTTTCCTTTAGTAGTGTTTCCAAAAACTCAAGATTTTGTTTCGAATTTAATATAAAAAAAATTATTTTCTCCTACCGAGCAAGCTAATATAAACGGTTTTTTTAAACTCTATATTTTTTATTTTCCCTATTTTAGATTTTATAATATTTCATGATTTTTTTATTATAAATATCATTGAAACTTATAATCAATTTTCCCTCAAATTCAACGCCAGATGGCGCCACACACATGGAATAAAAATTTGTTAAAATTAATCGATTAATTGATAATTTAGTTTCGAAAATATTAAAATATAGTATTGTCATTGGGAACACATGAGTGTACAAAATTTCAAAATTCTATTATACCAGGAAATGAATGAAAAATACATTACAAATTTCAATCTTTACACACACGGAATTTAAATTTGTAAAAGAAATGAAGTTGAATAAAAGCATCTAATATGTTAGAAACGTGTCATAATTATCTTAAAGCTAATGGAAAATATTTTTATTCCACCCTTTTAATGCTGTGTTATTTTAATAAGAATTTCGTTTTCGTTTTAAAGCTTTACTTATGGCGTGATAGCTGTTTATTTGTTGTAGTATTTCTTTCCCGAAAGAATACCCTGCATGCAGTTTTATCTATTCTATGATATAACTGCAGGAATGAAAGGAAAGGGAAAAGAGTTTTACAAAAGAATTTGGGAATATTTTACGGAAACTAGTTTTTATTTTCAATTTTGTGGAATTTGTTCATCAAAAATACAGATATTCTGTTATGTGAAAGGGAGAAAAGAAAAATTAAGATAATTTTGAGAACAAAGCAAAGAAAGAGGTCTGAAAGTACGTAAATATTTCATACAGCTAAAGAAACTAAATTCCTTTTTTCTTTCAACAAACATGCAAGTAATCGTAACAAATGATGCATCATAACTTCTCACCAAACCAAAAAATAAGATGGAAAGAACGGCGAAACAGTCACATTTATTTCTGTAATAGATAGGGAGAAAATCCATCTTCTTGTCTCTCTTAATCTATCATTACATCCTGAGAACCAGAAGAGAGTGTATTGTTTTAGCGCCAAGTAGAGGAAAAACGAAGGGAAAACAAATTCAGTTTTTTCAATTCGTGAGTACACTTTCTAAGAAGAAATTTTTTACAACAGATTTTTATTTCATTTCAAATGCTTGAATGTAACCCAAAATTGCTCGTATGTGGAATCTTTCTTTATTAAATAATAATGAGTAATTTTTATTTATAAGTATAAAATAATAAATAATTTATATTTATAAATATAAAATAATAAGTAATTACAATAATAAATAATATTTTTGTAATATAATAAGCAATTTGTAATAATAAGCATAAAATAACGAGTAATTAACGTAATAATTATTTATTATAATAAGCAGTATAAAATAACAAATAATCAAAATAATTATTATTCTCTTGAGATTATAATGAGTGCATGGAATCTAGAATCCATAAAATAGTGGTTGCTTCGAATATATACGCATATCTGCGGCCTATTTAGGCTCACGTTACATCAGCCAAGTGCGCAGTTTCAGTTTGGTTTGCATATCTGCTGCGCACCTTTCAAGAGAAGGACGTGACCACAAAGGCCAGGGTCAAACAACATCAAAATCAAATGAATTTGATCTTGAAAATTTTAATGAATTCCTTTTCATAAAATCAATTCTAATTCCTATTCTAATTTTATAAATTAAAAATCCATTCCAATACCACCAGCTGAAAAGAATTAATCTTTATAGAATTTAAGAATCTGTTAAGGATCTGAACATAAAGAACCCAATTAAGAGTTTTCATCATCAAACAAAAGATGTTATGACATTACCATAAATATGGCACAAATAATAATTACTTAATTTTTGATTATTGAATCAAGCTTTAAACGTGACTTAATGGAAATAGTATTCAGTTATTGTATAAAAGAAATTCACTGCATTTCAAACTGACATTAAAAGAAAAGCAATTTTTTCAACGAAGAATCCTAATTAAAGCATCTGTTGTTTTGTTTCCGGAACTAATTTAATCAAGAAGAAACATTCTCCTCTGGAAATAATTAGACTTGCTGTTGAATTAGTTAAACTATTTAAATAAACAAGATTCTATCAGCTGAAAACGCATGGTAAATAAGTTCTATTTAATTAAAATCTTCATCAAATTCAGCTTTCTTACTTACCGATTTTTAACAGATTGATTGAGAAAATATTAACTAATTTTTCGCCTGCAAAATAAACGTAAAAATAAAAGGTAATCTTTACATATAAATAAATGAGCTTGATCGTTAAAATGAATAATATTTTTTATCTACAAGGACACTTTATTATAATGCCTTGATTCAAGAGGTGAGAAGCTTCGGTTAATATCAAAAAATGCAAACAAACCCCTACCTAAAATTAATTTATATTAAAAATAATGTATTAAATAAACGAATTTAGTCTATTCAGACTATCAGCAGTTTTTTAATTGAGTATCAAAATGATATTAATTTTTATGATGATTCTTTTTTAAAGTTTTTAAAACATTTTTCTTTTCCTCTGATTGATAGGAACATAAATTTGATATTAATTGATGGAAACTGATCTAAACTGATCGAAAGGAAATTTTTAAAAAATACATCATATTGAAATCCTTAGAAGAAAGAATTATGGTTTTTAAAAATGTCTGATGTAGATTGTCTCCGTCAATAGATCATATAATAGTTGCTCCTGAGTTTGTTTAACCTCACATATGAAATAAAATACCTACGAGGTCTAGTTGCTGATAATTTTAAATAACACATATCTGTGAAAAAAACTGTTGCTTTTCTAAAGGAGAAAACAGTTTTTAACCGTTTTTTGCTTGACTGATGAATAGAAAAAAAAATTCTGTTCGATCTTTCAAAGATACTTTTATTTTCAATGTTTTCCTTCTACCCACTAGAGCTTAATGCTCAAATATCCAAATGTTTCATTTTAGTTCAGAAAAATAAATTTTTAAATAGATTTTTGTCATTAAAAATCGATGTTTTTAAAGGAAAAGTGGCATATAAAATTTTTAAATGATGTAGAATAAAGAATCCTAATCTATATATTGTGATGTATTTCAGCATAGCATGAATAATCGTGGAGCCTTCTTGATCAAAAATAATATATTTATTGGACGTCTTCCACAGCACAAACATGCAAGACAAACACATACATTTACATCACAAACATTACATCACTCACTTTCATCGAATTCCATCTTTAATTCATTATTTTTTTCCGTTGCTAGGCAACGTTAGCATAAAAGTATATATGTCGTTGCCATACTATTTTTATAACCTCTAGAAAAGAATTAATACCAAACGATTTTTTTAATTAATTTCTTTTACAGCCAAACGATATTTTTAAATTAATTTCTTTTATGACCGAACTATTTTTTATCTAATTAATTTCTTTTCTTGAAATATTTTAATAATTCTACAAATATATATATATATATATATATATATATATATATATATTCGTTACGAATATTACAATATATAAAACTCAATATATGCATGTTTGTTCCAGCATCACTTCCAAACGGTTCAAGGGATTTTGATGAAACTTGGCTCACATTTTCCTCATTAACCCATTTGAAGTATAGGAGGGGTAAATAAGCCCTAACGCAGTTTCTCGGGGTAGGGCGGGGCAGTCTCCAAAATGCATGTAGCAAATAAGCCGATTGACTTGCTTGGCGATTTCGGCGGCTTGGGCGATTTTGATGAAACTTAGTACCAGATTTGGCGCCAAGAAAGTATCGCTAAAGGTTGATTTATTGTAAGGTAGTATTGTTATACACACAGGTTTCACAGCATTATTTTTGTTGAATTGAAATTTATTTTACGCAGAATGACAACAAAATGTTAGTTGTTAAAATATTATTATTAAACGAAGAAAAAAAATGAAATAAAAATTTTATGAAGATGAATATATGGTCGACTGTCTTACTAATTTACAATTTGAAATGGTAAAATTCAAACACGATTGCTTCGGAGACTGTCAAAAGGAAGACAACTGAATTAGGTATGAAATTTCTGATTTACTGTACGCTTTAAAGTGGGAAGGGAAGTATGAGAGTACTATTGGGAGATGGAAATGCTCAACTTTTTCAAATGTACTTTTGGAAATCGAAGAGGGTAGACAATCAGTTCAATCTTCCGACAAAATAAAATTTCCTCCTGACTTTTGTAATTTGGTATTGTCCATTGAAGATCTAATCGATGAAGTATATTTTAATATTTCACAAAACTTTGCTGACATAAACTGGTTGTGTGAGATAACTATTATTGCTCCTAAAAATGAGGACGTCCAGGAAATAAACAATCGAATACTTGCTATGACACCAGGGGCTGCTACTGAGTACAGATCTTTTGATACTGTTGTGGATGCAGATGAGGCAGTCAATTTCCCATCAGAATTTCTAAATTTCCTCGATCAAGCTGGATTACCACCACATCGTCTTACACTTAAAACTGGGTGTCCTATCATATTATTACGAAACCTAGATCCACCAAAACTATGCGATGGAACTAGGCTTTGTGTGAAGAAAACGTTTCCCAATGTGATAGAAGCCACCATCTTGACAGGGAAGGGAAAATATGAAACAGTCTTTATTCCACGGATACCTCTTATTCGACGGATCTCCCGTTTAATTTCAAGAGACTGCAGCTCCCAGTGAGTCTTGCGTTTTCCATCACGATCAACAAGTCCCCGGGGCAGTCTATTCGTGCAGTCTATTATTGCGGAGTTTATTTAGATCATCATGTTTTTCACATGGGCAACTTTATGTCGCATGCTCAAGAGTGGGTTCCCCATAAAATTTATTTATTTTTGCATCCGATGGAAAAACTAGGAATATAGTTTACAAACAAGTGTTGCAATAATATGTTAGTTGCATTTGACTCTCACTCTAGTTCCCTCTCTAATTATTTTTTCATCAGAAAATGATTTTACCTTGCTTTCTGACACTCACAACCATGGTCATGTTTTCATGTTAATATACTTTTTGTAGGTAACGTTTTATTTAAACATTGTCATATTAAATGAAATAAAATTATTGATTTTATAATTTGTAAATTATTTTATTAAATTTTAAATAACATTCTATTAATGAAAAATATTAATGAAATTCTACGATAATTATTAAAATTTTTCTTTTCCTCTCCATCACAAGGTTTTAATAAGAAAATGACCTGGCAACGCCGGGTAATCTGCTAGTCTTCTATACTTATAAAAGGCAATGTTTGTGTGCGCGTGTGTGTGTGTGTTGTGTGTGTGTGTGTTTGTCTGCGATGTCCAGACGAATCTATCGCACTTACAGCCATGAAATTTGGCACACAGATAGTAGTAATGGTGACTGAATGCACCTCGAAGCCGAAATTTTAAATTTTAATCTAGAAATAATTTTATTTAATGTTTTGTGTTGTTTTGGTTGATTTTTCGCACTAATTTCTCAATAGAATGGTTTCGAATAATTGTACGACAAAAATAGATAGACCATCGGAAAGAGCACGCGATTTCTGTTCTAATGAAGTTAGTTTTGAATTTCTAACGTAATTTACTGAATTTTGAGAATTTTTTAAAAATCAGTCAGTTTTGCCATGTAAATGTTAGTTTTGTTTTTAAATTTGTTGTATCCGACTTTGTAATAACACTATTATTTTCAATTTTTTTCAGCTTATAAGTAGAACGGTTGTGTCGGATTTAAAACAACAACGGTTAAAATATCTTTTCAAGTTTTTTTTAAATTAATTTTTTTCTGGGCGATTGAGAGTTATTTTTTTTGGAGAGAGTTCCTCGCGCGGCACGGCACTTCGGAACGCAGATGGCTATGTGATTGGTTGAAGGGGAGGTGACGTCATAACCTTGAATTGAATGACTGATTATTTTCGGCAGTATCTTAATGTATTTATTCATCTCGCATACTTAGCTTGCAGTATAATAATTTTCACGCTGCAATTTTTTATTATTGTTTATCGTGAAAAAAAAAATAAGCGGGAAAATCAATAATGTGTATCTTTTGTTTTGAAAACAAAATCAAAACAAAAGATTGTCATTGTGGGCGTTTTTTTTTTTTTTTTTTTATTTTTTTTTAAACCTATATCCATGGGCAACGCCGTGCGCGTACTGCTAGTGCTTAATAAAAGAAAATGACAGACGAGAAGAATTTCCTATAATCGCGAAAGTTGAGAATGATCTTTTTTTTATATATACTTAAATTTAACTTGTCCTATTTCATGTTTGCAACCAAGGAATTTTGTAATTCATTATTCACTCTTTTTCTGCTGTGCTAGTGTTTTCGAAATTTTGTACATTTGGGTACTGTATGAAAGAATACACTCCAATATTGCATTACTACTATAATAGCCGAGATCTGTCTCTCGGTAACGCTCTGACGTCACCAACAATAAAACTCGCACCATAGCACTGCGAGACGTTAAACAGCATTATTCCACTGTTAGAGCACCTAAATTTTAGTAATTTTAAATTTAAAAGAGTAATTGTCGTTCTAATTTCAAATTTAATAGCTCTAAAATAGTGAAATAAAATTTGCTATCGATTGATATAAAATTTATTTCGATAGCATCAATAGTTCCCGAGAAATTTCAAATTTTATTAATCATATATTTGAAATTAATTTCCATTTTTTAATACAAAATAGTAAATTATGTCAGTGGTATATCATGCGCGTGATATACGTAATTTGGACGCCACGATGCGTCAGATTATTTATTGCAATCGTGATGATATAATTTGATAATATTTTTGGCAACGTTTGACAAGCAGAAAAGTACTGTGTTTTGATAGAATTTCGAAAAAGAATTCTTTTGAAATTTTAACTTGTCACTTACGTTTGACTAGCTGAGAATTTCATGGTTATTGAATTATAATAAAATTGTTAAACAACGAAAAATACTTCCCACGGAATGGTGTTTACCAAAAGATTTTTTGAATAAAGAAATATGTAAATCATATGCAAGTAAAAAAAATATTTCCTGTCATAAAACATATGTTTATTTTATTTGTTTTCAATCAATGTTAAACATTTCTCTCTCATATATATATATATATATATATATATATATATATATATATATATATATATTTAAACACGTCAAATTTGACTGGAAATCTCTCGAATGAAGAGGAGGGTGATTTTCTAGTAATATTTATAGTAATGAACTATAAACTAATGTCGGAAAAGGAAAAAAAGTCAAAATAAAGCTAATGCCAATTTTTTAGTACATTAATAAAAGTATGCTTTAAAACTTGGCATAATTAAATTTATTTCTAATATTGTGTTTCAAGTAGTTAATATACTAAAAAACACTGCTCAGTTTAAAAAATAAATGCTGAATTAAATAAATGCATGTAGAGAAATTTATAATCTGCAAATTCTTTTTGTGGATACAGATTACAAGACTATTCATACACCCGGATTAATGGTTGAAGAGCCCAATTTTGAAATTACACGGGGATATATAGCAACGGACCTCACAAACCGTCTCAGAGGACGAGGACCACATCTACGCGGCAGTCCCCACTCTCCTAACTTTATGCACCATACCAACCTGAGGACGACCTGCGACCCACGGAGAAGACTGAATGTGCACTAGACAAGCACATGTGACAGATCCTTGGTGGATTCAGATCTCGGACCTGTGAACTTACCTTTCCCTTCTTTTTGCCTTTTTCATGCCTTCCTATCCTCAAAGGTTTTCACAGTTAGAGGTAACACACAAATTTTAACGTTTTGGAGTTATCAAAAGAAAAATCAGAATCATATTCTTATATAGGGTATCTGAGAAGTGTTGAACACATTTCAAAAATTAATAAAATAACTAATAATGTTATAATTGCTGTTTTTCTTTTAAATGAGAGCAGATTTTAAAAAGTGTTTTTTTAGATAACGCGTCGTTACAGTGGTATAGGTGGTCGTAAATTACTGGAAGTCTCCAATTTTTGGGAGCCATTATCTGCGAAAATAATAAAGCTAGAAGAAAAATAAAAGCAAGAATTTTTAGGAAATAAATGTCTTTAATTTGTTAAATCAATTGTAATTCGAAAACTGAAGAGTTTTCGAGATATTCAAGAAACACTGAAAAAAGTAAACCAGAAAGCGTGTGTCGGCTTCTGCTGATCGGTAACTATTGCGGATGGAAATCTCTCACTGCAGCAAATTTGGAACGTCGTAATGGTACGCCACCTATCTGAAAAAAAACTTTTTAAATTACGCTCTCATCTAAAAGAAAAACCGTAGGTGTAACATTATTAGTTTTTTAAATTAATTTTTGAAATGCGCCAAAGAATTCTCGGACACCCTGTATTTTTTATTAAAGGTGAGTGAGTATGACTGTTTATGCCGCAAGAGCCTATTATGATTTTTTTTATTTATAACTAGCAGACTTTGGCGTCCAGACTGATTGTCAGGAATACTGGCTTTGTTTCATATAAATTAAATCTCCTATGTTGTTCGTGCTCTTCAAAGTTTCTTCAGGAAGGTATTAGAAATTTTAGATGGTGATAGGCATTTAAGCTGTAATATTTTAGAAGACTTTTGCTAGCACCATTCCTTGGGCTCATGCACCGGCCTCGTTACTTTTTTGTGGTCCCTCCTAAATTTGAGCGTTAAAGTAAATTCAGTATCGATGCAAAAATCCAACTTATACCAAACTCTGTTAGTTGGTTCAAAATATTCTCATAAAAACAACAGAAAGCCATTCACGTTTTACATATCTCTTAATGAAATATTTTATAAATTTCGTATTTCGAATATATTTTATAATTTAGTTAGTAAGACGAGTTTTGTTTATAAATGGATAAAAAAAGTCAATTTACAAAGATGAGATAGCTGATGGTCAAGTTGAAAGTTCAATGAAATATACTTTTGTCCATTAAATTATGTAATAGAAAACAGCATTGTTTAGAAACGGTCAATCAGTAATTATGAAGTTTTCTAGGATTAATTACTGTTGAAGTACTGAAATCCAGCACTCTGTCCCGTTGAACACCAACAGACAGACATATAGGCAGACACAAAAATAATCACTTTTGTTATTAGACATACGCCGGAAATATTGCTTATTTCTATTAAATCTCCTATGCTTAGCTTGCACTTCCAGAAAAACTTCACATTTTTAGACCCATTCATTAAAAACTCTTTTAAAATCTTTGTAACTTGCATATTTATTGTGACTAATAATTTATCCAGTCGCAGGTCTGAGATCTCAACTTAAATTTTTATTTTAAATCTAAAGTGAAGAAGTTGAAAACTAAATTAATAATCAGTATGTTAGCTGAATTGAATTACGCTAATTAAAATTTATCTTTTAATTTATCTATAATTACAATCTCAACCTTCTCTTCTTAAAGAATATTATTCTTTCATGGTAATTAGTATTAAAACTAGAAACGTGTTAGGGAGGATTTAATTAGCATTAGCGGATAAACTTCTTCCTCTTCCTTTATCCGCTAAAATTTTGTCGAGAAATGTTTACGAAACACTTTAATAAAATGGAGATTTCTGAGAGTCGTGAAATATCTTTCCCATGAGCAAAAGTGCAAATGAAATTATACGAGGTCGCTGAATTAAAATTTCTTGCGCTGTTTTATGGTATGCACCACCTTGGGTGCAATTTTATATGTAGTGGAACGTTTCTCAATCTTGTTTCTAAAATTTCTCAATGTTCTCTGAGTATTAATTCAATGCAAATAGTGAATCTTTTAATCAGCTTTTCATCGAATTCCATTAACAAAGCTTACGTTGACGGCTTTTCGATGAAAACAGATAACTTTAAATTAATGTCATTAGATATAAATTGAATTTATTTGAGATGGCCCATGAATATGGACGCATGGGTCCTTTTAAGCATACTCTTACAGTTAGAAGATTAATTTTCGCCTTCTTTGGAGCGTGTTTGGCTTTTAATAAATTATTAGAATTTAGTCTGCCTAAATTTCAGGTTATTATAAAGCTATGTTATTTGTTTCTGCAACAAAATTAAAATTTTCGTCTCGACGGTTTTTATACTCTCGTACACCATGTATACACAGAGAAAGTATCGTAATAGTCAACATCTCGATGAATTTCTATGTTTTACATCTCTGCCCATCCATATTAGTATTGTCTTAGAATTATGTTTGTGCGTCTGCCCATGTGTATGACAACACAGTTATTTAAAAAAGCTAGATGAACGAAATTTGGCATGTGGCTATACACTAATATTCTTGCTTTATATCTAATTTGAATCCAATCCTCCAATGACAAGAGATAATTTTCTGAAAAATGTATTCAATATTCTTTACAATACTATGAAACGGCACAAAAAAAGGCATATTTATTAAAACGTTTTTTCAACAATTATTATTGTTATTATTCACGCAAACTGAAAGCATTTTAAGTTATGACATTTATTCATTTTGCGTTGGCACTCCGTCAAGTAAAAATATTAATCGTGCTAGTGTTCATGCAAAATACAACAGCTAAAATTAAAAATATTTTTAAAAAATTGTGGGTTATGACAATCAATCAGGGATTATCAATATCATAATCTTTTGATTCCATGGAAATAGCTTCCTTCGTGTAAAAGTTTTCAAAACTTTCTCCAGAACAAAAAAAAAATGCACAATCTGTAAGCTGTAGAAATATTTGACTTTTGATAAAATGTCAATATAAATGTTTGATGAATCCAATAGAAATTGTTTGGACACGTATCGCTCAATCAAAATCATTTTTGACGACACGTTATACGCAGAATCTTTATTTGGACGGATACGAAAGAGTGAAAGAGAGAAAAATACTTCAAGCGATCTCTATAAATTATTATCTATCGAAATAATTTTAAGCCAGTAAACCCGTGAGAATCTTTCGCACATTCAACATCCCCTCTCGTCCCGAAAAAAGATTTAGCCTTTGTTGGGCTGTCGAAATGGAATACCCAGTGAAGTGCACGTACAAAATATCAAAACTGAGAAAATAATTAGTTGCAGTATGTTTCGTTTAAGTTTCCAGCTCGTTTCACCTGAGTTAGGTTAAGTTGCCCGAAGGTAAGTTAGCTTCGTAAATACAAAAAAGGGTGTGAGGGAGTTGCACATCCATGATGTCACAATGTCTACTTTTTTCTTTTAATTTAAATTCTAAACAAACGATGTGTTTTAACATAAACTGAATACGTAATGTCAGAAGTCGGTAAAAATATCTTATCCACTGATACTTTATTCATCAATGTAGATTTTGTATTAATTCAGAAAAAGAAATGCTGATAACATAAATAATATATAGGCTAACACACTTTTCCAGGTTAGGCAAGATTGAGATGGGCATACGCCGGTTCATTTTCAACGCAAGAGGTTACCTGTAAAATGAGTCTGAACCAGGGCCAGTTTCAAAAATAGCTTAGAACGGTGACCAAAGGAATGAACGCTGCCGCGACAAAAGTAATGGGATACCTGCTAATGTCGTGCGGGACCTCTTTTCGCACGGCGAGGTGCAGCAACTTGAGGTGAATTGACTCAACAGGACGTAGGGAGTACAATAGTCGGAACTCACATTTTACGGTGAAGATTTGGTCACGAGAGAACCGACCAGAAAGTAATGAAGAAGAAAATGATTTGGGCTCACCCCGTTTCACAGAAAGCTGATCATTATTTTCAACTTTCATCAATGGTTTTGTTACCTGTGCACAATACTTATATTTATTTTAGTAAAATTAGCATGCATATTCTGGAAGATATAAATGTTTTCTTAAAAAATCTCAAATTTTTCCGCATGTTTTTTGCTTATAGCACATAGAGTTTTCAACTAAATTATATGAAATTTATAAAATACTTGACTATATGTTAGAGAAGCATTGCATTAAGATTTGAAGTTAATGCTTTGAATATTACAGGAAACATAACGATTTGTAGTAAACAATTTTTTACTGCGCATGTGCGAAACATAGTATGATTTTTCTTTTATAACTTGGAAGTCAGATACGTAGGGAAGCCTGTATAAAAATTCCAGTCGAATCCCATTAAGATTTAGAAATAAATTGGAATTGATGTGAGTAGAATTTCTGTTGGCTTCCGAGAGAAGCAAATTTTAAAACTTGAATCTTCTAATAGTATTCGTCGAACTGCAATTTAAATTATATATTTTATTTATAAGTATTTGTGGTATTCAGCATATTCAACAGTTATAAAACTCAATAAAAACTATTCGGAGATTCCAGTTTTAAAAATATCAATATGTGGGTAAGCACTCATCATTTTGTTTCTCTTAGAGACCAACAGAAATTCTACTGGCTGCAATGCAATATCTTTCTAAATCTTGATTTTCATATAAGCTGCCGTATGTATCTGACTTCCAAATTATAAAAGAAAAATTATACTATGTTCCGCACATGCGTAGTAAAAACATTATTTACTACAAAAATTTATGTTTCCTCTTATATCCAATGTACTTCAAACTTTAATACAATGCTTCGCTAACATACTCTCGAGTGTTCTGTAACTTTCGTGTAATTTAGTTGAAAACTCGGCATGTTAGAAGTAAAAAACATGCAGACAAATCTGGGATTTCTTAAGAAAACCTTTATATTTCCAGAAAATACATGCTTTTGTCCCCAAAATATATGTACGTACTGAGCACAGGAAACAAAATCATTGATGAAAGTTGAAATCATTATCAGGTTTCTGTGAAACGGCGTCAGCCCAAATCATTTTTTTCTCCATCACTTTTGATCGATCCCGTCGTGACCAAATCTTCACCGTAAAAAGTGAGTTCCGACTATTGTGCTTCCCACGACTGAGTGAATGCCACGTCGAGTTGCTGCACTTGCCGGACAAAACGAGATCCCACACGGTACTAGGAAGTATTTCATGACTTGGGACACTTTCAGTGTATTAGTAAATATTAATCCAACTATCCACTGTGTATTGCACAGTCAAGTACCAAAAAGAGACTTTTAAAAAGCTTTAAAGTTTTATTTTTATGTGCTTTCTTAAGATTAAGTTTAATTGCTCGATCCACAGACAATAAAACTCATCCTGAAGACAAAGTTTTTATGGGAAGACCATTTGTTTTTTTATAAGCTGTTACAGACTTAAATTATTGACTTTTCTTTCTTCTTTTTTTATTTATTTATTGGTCTTCTTTTTTTTTCTTTTTCAATTATTTGTTTAGTTATGGTTTTTAAGGTTAGAAGTTAATTTTTTTTATTTATTTTAATTTTTTAAGTTAGTTTAGTTTAGTTTAATTAAGTAATTTTAGTTTATTTATGTTAGTTTCATAAAACATTTAACAGCATTCGTTTATCTTTGTAGTATCATCATTCAAAATTATGTTCTTTAGATCACGTATGTGAGCTTTTATGTCATTTTTGTAGATCATAATTGACGTAATAATGTCGCTGAATTTTACATGTGAATCATAAATATCAAAATTTTTACGTTTGTTTTCATGTATGATGCAAATATATAAATAAAACAACACTTTACGGCCTTCAAAATCTCTTCCAAAGAATCACATGGATTCTAGTGTGTGGTTTTGTGTTATGGATAACTTCTTGAGACCCCGAATCCATTTAAATGAACATTCGTGTTATATTTACAAAAAAAGTTACCTTCCGTTCAAAGCCCATAAAATGTCCAATGCTTTGAATGGTCTTATGCTATAATCTAATAATAATATATAATTATTCATATTAGTTAATTATATTAATTGATTGATTATTTTTATTAATTAATATATAATTAATAAATTATTTATATATAGTATTGTATAATCCTATCAAGAGTATTAATCTCGATTTTTACGGAAATTGGTGGAAAAGTTTTACCTTTGGGTCTCTAAAGGATATAGAAAATGCATTTTTGAATTCATACGGAAGTGGATAAAAAACACATTACGTACCAGAAAAGCTTTAATGCAGAAGATTGCGGATGTGATGCACCTCATTTCATTCGAAAATTATCTATAGGAAAGATATTCATGGGCATCGTTCAAGAGTGCCGAGGGCACTTATCGGTTAATTTCGGATATTCCACGATCCGAGAAAGAAAGGTTTGACAGCTGGTCATGGCAAATTACCAGCTGATACAGAAATGGCTTGTTGTGATTACTGCTGAAAGTGAAATATGAGAGTGTTGAACTTATGGAAATGATAATCTTGGAGATTACTAATAATTAATGCACTTTTAACTGCATATCAGTGAGTGGTATGAAATTATAAAAAGAAAAAAAGTTTTTTAAAACATGATTTTATTTACTAAAAGGTAGATCGTTTTTTCACTAAAAAGTGGAAAGTAGACAGCAGAAAGTAGTACTTTTTACTAAAATGTATAAAAGTAAATTTTTTTATTATGAAAAACTCCTTATTAACATAAGATATTGTATGATTTTCTACGATGGTGTCCAATATTCCGAATGCCGTGCAATATCGTGAAGGTACAGTGGCAATATTGTACTGCATCTTGTGCTAACATGGAGAAGTCAAAAGATGGTAAGATGTACCCTGAAAGAAATTCTCTAAATAAATTGGAATTTTAATGACATTTACACTACATTTCAAGTTTTTGATAAATATTTAGGAATTTTCTTTCTTATTATATTCATTGCGGTTTAATTTCCATACAATAGTCTTTTCAGCGGTATTAGGATTACGGTTTTAGGATTTTATTATGAATTCCAGATTTTCGATAGACGAAAATATTTTCTACTTTTTAGTATAGTAATAAAACCTTGATTTTAGACTTTATTTATGTATTTTTTTATTGCTTTCTATTTTTTTTATTATTTTTATAAATAATATGATATCTTTTAATCATTTTTTTTCTCAAATTCATTGTCAAATTGCGCCTCTCATATGCAATTAAAATTAATTGATTAACTGACACTTAATTTATGAAAATATTAAAATACTACATGGTAAAGCATGCAAAATTTGTGAATTTATTACTTCAATGAGAGAATGAAACATCGATTACAAAATTTCATTTTTATAAACATAAAATAAATGAATCAAAAGTGTGTGAAAGCAAAAAGGTGCTAATGGATATTCCTTAAACCGGTCATTCAGCACTCTCCATTAGGGTGGATCGAAAATTTAAATGTGGATAAAATAATCGGTACAGGGTACAAAAGTTGTCGTTTAAGTGTACTAGCATACATGCAACATTTTTTAAAACTTTGTTTAATATCTTCCGGTACCCCAAGACACTTAAATACTTGCAAAAAAACGATTTTTATGAAAATTTCCAATTAAAAATTAAAAATGTGTTAAGGAAACGATTTTACAGGGAGAAACGTAGAGGAGAGGGTGAAGGAATGATAAAAATACCAACAAAAATTGGAAAATTATCGTAATGAAAAAATATCGTGTTTGTTCGATATCACATTTTGTAAGTGTACAAATTTCGATACATGTAAATGCCAAAAAAGATATGAAAATTTAACTTATGAAAGATCAAAGATTAGAAAGTAAAATGGTTATTGGAGGAGTGGACGTAATTGCGACTAAAAAAAGGGAAAAAGAAAGCAGATCGAAGACAAAAGAAAAAACGTAAAATGGTTAAAACTGATGCTGATGCTGCTCTTGCTCAATCAATGGAGATACTTCAGCTCAACACTATGTCTTCGTCCTCGTATACAGATACGGATGTAACTACTTTGGAATATCAATCACAAAATCGTTTAGAGTTTCCTACCTTAGCAAGGGAATGAGATCGATACGGAATTTCAGATAGAGCAGCTGCTTCATTCGCCAGTTCTGTTTTACAAGACATTAGAATTGTACACGAAGGAGAGACTTCGTGTGTGGTAGATAGCAATAAAATTCGTAGACAGCGTAAAAAGCTTTAAAATGCAGTTGCAGAGTCTACTAAGTTAACAGTGTCTTGGTCTCTTTTAACCGGATTATATTTCGAAGGAAGAAAGACAGTGCTAATTAAGAAGGACACAAAGTACTACCCAAAGACCTCGAAGGAGGAGCATTAAACTCTTGTAAACCAACCTAATTCTGTGTAAATCGGAAATGTTACTACTGCAACAAGAGGAACTAAAGTCATAAAAGAAGCTATAATACTATTTTTTTG
The DNA here is from genome assembly GCA_013235015.1 of Araneus ventricosus. Lineage (NCBI taxonomy): Eukaryota > Metazoa > Arthropoda > Arachnida > Araneae > Araneidae > Araneus > Araneus ventricosus. The sequence continues at coordinate 76,201 of BGPR01005126.1, forward strand.
TATCAATTAATATGCAATTAAATGGGCTAAAAGTAATTGGATGCGATGGAACAAATGTTAATACTGGGCACTAGGGAGGTATTATTCGCTTGATGGAACTGGCCTCAATAGACCATTACAGGAGAAAAGAGACACAGTTTCATATTGAATAGGTGACAATCAAGAAGTCTTATCAAGCATTATAATACCAAAAAGGATTACATCCTTTAGAAATATGTAAATCTTCAAACTAATAGAATTAAAAAATGTATGATGCAAGTTCATTTTTATAAGTTTTTTGATTTATTGCTTTGACTATTAAATTTATACTTCATGTATTATTATAAAATTATAATTATTTATAAGTTTGTGCTTTAATACTTGAATAATCTGCCAATTTTTTAAATATTTTTCATTAATTCACAATTTTTAATAGATATTTTTAAAAATTTTCAATTTTTAACTTTTTGGGAGACGTTTGGCCACTAGAAGATATGAATGAATTTTAATGATAATGAAAAAACGTAAGCTAATATACCCAAAACAAAACTTTATTTCCAGGCGCTAAAGGGAATTTTAAAAATATTTTTTTATAAATTTCCCAAAAAAAAATGTCATTTTTAACTATTTTTGGGGCACATGGGGCATTGGAAGATATGAATGGATTTCAATAAAAAATACATGCAAACTAATATACCTAAGACACAACTTTTCCACACCATGCCAAAAATACTTTCAAAACGAAACAAAAAAATTGTAAATTTTCATAAAAATATTAAATTTTTAACTATTTTTGAGGCGCTTGGGGCACCGGAAGATATAAATGAATTTCAATAAAAAAATTATATAAATAATATACTTAAGACACAACTTTCCCGCACCATTCCAAAAATAATTTCAAAAAAAAATTCCCTATACTTTTTGATCCATCCTACTCTCCATGTTGCGCAAATGGTGTGGTGGCAATCCAGGACGTTATATTTTTTTAGCCCATCCATTTAGATAGGTCATTCACCACCGCTCCACACTACGCAAATGCATCCGCTACCAGTCACTTCGATTCCCGACCCTCTCCTTCTCTGATTTCCAGAACACTTTGACAACAAATTCATCCATAGACTAAAGTAAAAAGGTATTGCGTAGGAAGAGTTGATGGCAAAACACGGGGGAGGGATTAACAGAAGACAAGTACGGTTCTCCCCGAATGCTGAGTGTTTCAGTCTCTGCTTCGGCACAGAAAATGTGGTGCAGCTTCATCTATGCTTTACACAGTACTTGACGTGCCTGCAATTCTGGAATAATGGCGTTCCCTATCAGTTTTGTCTCAATGGACCGGTATTTTGTACGAAAGCATACATGGAGATCATTACGAAGAATATACAAGTTGTATCCGTAAAAGCAAATGCAAGAATTGAAACTTGACGACTGGAGCATTTTCTTACATTTCGCTAAATGGATGTTCAACCGTATGGAGAAGCAGTACGACTCACTAAATGTATAAAGCGAATTTTAATCTTTCTCGCAGTATCAACATATGAAACTGACATGAGTGGAGCACATCGCTTCTGCCTTTTTAGAACAACCCTTGCCCCTAAAAGCGTTATAGTTTGATGTGGCTTCAACCTGATTTCTTTATAGATTCATTTTTCGTTGATGAAGTTAAGAATCTGTAGTGAAAACAGCTCCTATAACTTCCGATAGTAGTGATTACAGGGTAGACTCTGTTCTTTAATATTGTTGCTCAACCCTATTACAGAACATCATTATTCCAAAAATATACAGGGCATACTTTTATGCAAGATGAGGCTGTACCTGTCCAATGAAGAAAACTCTCAGCACTGGACAAAGCACTGCCATCAGTCAAGTAGATCCTGAAAGCTTGGCCAGTCAGATCTCCCGACTTGACGTCTTGTGAACTTCTGGCTGGGCGAAAACTCTAAGTAAGTGAAAAGTGTACCAGCCAGTGTCATTGGCATGAATGAAAATATGAATGATAATATGAATGTGTGAATGAAAATGTCATAACAACAGAAATGTTGCTTACTGCCATAAGCTATATGGTTCGTTTCCAGACATTTGGACTCCTGATGGGAGGGCAACACATGAACTTTTATAAGTCTTTACACTGCCCCACGTCCTATATAACTGACAGGTCTACCAATTAAAAAGTTGTCTGGTAGTATAGGTTGTAAACTATTTTTCCAATTAATTCTTGTTTGATGACATAATTTTTTCATTTCCATCTTTCCTACGCGAACGGCATCTCTCTGAGAGAGATTCGTCAGTAAATTATTTATCTGTTTTATCTTTCTTGATTTCTAGACCACTCTGTATTTTAGGACTAAATAGAATGGCTCAATAGAAAGCTTTAATGGATCCTTAAAGAGGACATGGGCACTGCGGTTCATATTTCAACTCCTCAATGTTAATGAATTTATTTGCAATCGAAGCTGTCTTATGATTTTGATGGAAACAGTATCTGATTTTTCTAAGGTTTCATATCACCCAGGGAATTCTAAGTGGACCCTGAACAATGTTACCCATGAATATTACATCTGAAGCAACAGCAAAAGTGAATGTGTAAAATAGTCTTCAGACTTCTGTTACGATATTCGATATCTGTTACTGAACCACCTGAAAAATCAATATAAGATTTACTTAAACTAAGAAAATGCATCTCTTCGGAATGATATTCTGTATCACTCTGTAAGCCAAATCTGTATGTCACAGGTAGGCTATCTTAAGTAACGTTTATCAGGATATTTAACATTTTACAGGAGAACCGAAAGAAGTTCCAGATCGCAAATGCATTGCAATGCTCAATTTATTTTTCAATTCCTACTATTAGTTCACACTCTCCCTATATATTTATATATCTTGTTCAAATTTTCAATCGTTAATAAGATACTTTTTATTCATCCACTCAAGTTCAAATACATTTTTTAAAACTTGTAGTGGATGACACTTGATGTTAATGCAGTTTTTTCAAATATTAATTCATTAATTAAATTTAATTAATTTTAGTTTTATATGGGAGAAAAAAATAAAATTTTTCTAAATCTATCTAAAATCTAAAATAAAATTTTTCTTTGTTGACCTAAGTAGGAATTGACTTAAAATTTTTTTTATACTACTTGTTTGTGAGCAGTTAGTTTTCATTCTTTCCAACGCACAGCTGCGACACTTCGTCCGTCCGAAGATGCGATTAGGATAATGCAAATACGATAAAAAAAACATCAAAATCAGCACATTGGACTTGAGATACTTAGCCTCCAGGTACAGAAACAGAATGGTAAATTGAAAATGTTTAATTTGACTTTTTAATTTTGTTTTATAATTTTGTTTATGCTTTTATAATAATTTTGAAAATTTAAAAGTTATCGAAACAATTCATCAGCAATATTTATCTTTTTCTCTTCGTAGATTATTTACTCTAGTGAATTGTTATTTTTTTCAGACGAGTTACAAGGTTCCAGGAAAAACATCAAACCTGGAGAGATTTGGGAATAAATTTTAAAACCAGGAAAATGTGGTCGGATTGAAATAAATTAATAAGCCAAATCATGATACATTACGTGCATGTTCATTCTATATTAATAGTCAATAAAATCTTTTTAGCTCTGTTCTAAAATATTCATTATTTTGAATGCACTTTTGTAGAAACACAATCATTATAATGATTACTTTTAGGAGATATTTTTATTTCTATCTTATGGAGAAGTTGTGCAAGCCAGAATGTTTCCGATTTTTAACTGCTTAGTAGTTATTTTCGCATGAATCTAAAACCGAAAGAACATTTGTAATCTATATGATAAAAAAGTCCTTGCAGAACTGTAAGTAAAATAAGCTTTAAAGCTATAAACTAATTCACCACTTTTATTAATATTTCTGAAGGAATGATATTCAGAACTATTCTTTGACGCGAATATTTCTTTCTGCATATTCCTGCTGTTTGTATGCTTTTAAATGAAAATCGATATTATTATTTTTCCTAATAATTGCTTTTAATTTTCTTTAGCTTTTTAATTTCGAAGTAAATTTGTTCTCTGCATTTACGAATAAGCTGTGATAAACTAAAGAGAAGGGATTTTGTGAATGCTTCTCAGAATTAACTTGTTAACTTTTTCTTCCTAGATCATCTATAACAAGTGTTTTAAAATTGCAGGTATATTATAAAAAAGTAGAGTAATATTTTAAAAAATAAACAAAGCTACAATATGGAAAACGAATACAATGGTAAAATTGATCTTTTCTTCACAACAGCTGGCCATTCTCTGCAACCATATTTCCCGTTTCGGGGAGAGCTCTTGTCCGCCATATTTTTCCACACTGATTCAATCAGAATTTCTGAAATTATGGATCTTAGAGGAACTTGCTTATTTTCATTTGTGCAAATAAATACTTTCATCCCTACTTCCAAAAACGAAATATGAAAATGTGTGTTTCGAATATTTCCGAAACTGATAGATAGATAATTTTAAAATTCGCACACTCAGTTTCAATGTATTTTGGTTTTAAATAAAAACTAAATTGTATCTCAACTATTACCTTCATCTTTCGGAAAATCGAAAAGATAAAGAAATACTTCCCTCCCAAGACTAAAATTTGAAAACTTCTTCAGAACTGAATCTAAGAACTTTAAAGACTCTCAATGACAACCATTTCTCTTTTAATATTCACGGCATTAAAGATCTTATCCTTGAAAACAGTCTGGAATATATAATCTAAAAGAAAATCCACATTCATTGAGGCATAGATGGAAACTAAGGGCTTTTTTACCTAAATATGTCTAAATTGGTTCTATTCCCTAAAAAATTCCTGTTTTTAGTTCTTCTGTTTTGTTTCTTCGAATATAGATGGCGCCATGGGGCTAGTCCTCTTCAATAATAATTTGATAATACCTCCTTTTAAAAGAAAGTTTGCGTGGTTTGTGATTACGTGAAAACCTTTTTCTCAACTATGGGGATAGGGTAAGTTTTTATTTATGAATGGTAATTTTAATTTAGCTAGATGGCTGATAATTTTAATCTATCTTATTAGCGTTTTGATGTTTGTGTTTTTTCTTCTTTCTTTTGAAAATATGCGTTTTGGTGAACAGATCTTCTTTGTCGTTTGTTTGGGAAATTTCGGGCTAAGAGAAGCTATGTTTGGCGTAATGCTTGCTTCTCACAGAAAAATTTCTCAATTATTATTTTGAATCCATTTCGAATAAAATTCTAAGACCTTGAAAAAATGGACTAGAATTGATTCCTTGTTTGCTTTTTGTTTTATTCGATTACCTCAGAGTTTATCTTTGTTTTTTGGCTTTCTTTGTATGATATTGGCTTCCATTGTTCTCTGCGTTTTGTTTTGCTGCTGCAATTGAGAGCTACTTAAACATTGTATGTATTTTATTTAATTTCATTTTCTAAATTTTATTGTCTATAAATAAAATTTTTTTGTTCTTCTTGTTTAAAGTTTAAGTTAAGATTCTATTTTTAAATTTATTCTAATTTTTCTAGTTGATTGTTTTCAAGCTCTATTATTCAAAACCTGATAGACAGATGCATGCTTTAGCAATAAATCACTCACTGTGGTTGGGCTTGCTGCTGGAGATTTTCTTTCGTGCAAAACGCAAGTGTGTGACCAATTTCCCCTGATAGTTCTCTAGGAGAACAAATTACCCTAAAATACTGAAACTACAGTCATAATTCTAATTTAAGTGCTATCTTAGGTGTCCCTTGTCTCTAGGACCCACAGAAGATGCCACACTTCCCCTTCACCATAAGTTCTTGACTTTCCTATTAGCACAAGATGCCCTACAATATTCACACGATATCTTTACCATGTTGTGCGATATCCAGAATATCGTAGCAACAGAGTGGAGATTTCGTAAAATATCTTGTTCTAATAGGTAAATATGCTAAACCAAGTGGGATTAGAACCCCCACCAGAAGAGAGTTAATACTTATAATTAATTAATCATTTTAAGAATAGAGCTTATGGCACGTAATAACGCAAATACATTCGTCGTTAATTACATATGGCCCTCAAGGCTGCGGGAATGACATGCTTGATAAAAAAAATTAAAAAATAACTTTAAACAGATGTTTGTAATAGAAAAATTTTTCTTTCTGACGTTACTAGAAAAGAAACTAGACCAAATAAAGGATAATGTCACAAACGTGAAAAATGGTACCTCTTATCTTGTATCTAAAAGCTATTATATATCTGATATGATTTATATTGCGCAATAAAACATATGTTTCTCTTCTGTATTCTCCATGGAGTACTACTTCTTAATTACTTAAGCCGAATTATGTATGCGTTACCAATGGTTGAAAACCCGCATATCATTTCCATGCGGGACGAACAGGGGAGAATAACCATGATTAATTGTTGAATTGTAGATTTAATTATCTGCATGTCAGACTTTTTCTCTTCTATATATTTACCGAAGGCTGGCAAAAGTTAAATGTGTTTGCTAATTAACGGCGCATAGAAATGTGTTCGTCTAATTAACATACATGTGCTCCTTTGAGGACCCATAATAATATTAATACGTTTCCATAAAGTCAGAAAGCAAACACTAGTTTTTCTTTATCTGACATGAGTTAAATTAATAATTGAAACATCTATCTTAGCTTAATATAAATATTTTATTGTAATTGTTGTAAATAAATACAAACATTGTCATTTCCTAGTCGAAACAAAGAAAAAGGTTCATGCAGGAAATTATAAAAAAAATAATATGAAATTAAAGAACTAAAACATTTAATTTGTTTCAGCTATAAATATTTGGAAAGCATATGCAGAATAGATTGCTTTATTCTTCTGAAAGTTACTGATTCGAATAAAATGACTTTATTTCATCTGAATACGAGTGAGAAATTTCGTAAAAATAAAAATAAAAATATTCTAATTTTACGATTGTATCAGACAGATGTTTTGGATTTACCCATTTTTGTTTCTTTCCTGATTCATAGTTTTCTGTGTCGTTTTCGTAGACTATTATTACGTTCCTCGATTATGTCGTTACGTTACGTGTATGTCGTCTTACTAGACAATCAACCAGTACCAAATTAAAATCATAAATAATACCTCAGTAAATAATCCTGCTGTTCTGCCAATTTCTTTTCCGATTGCTAATTGTTAGATTGCAAATATTGCATCAACATCTTTTTTCGGCTTTGTCAGTATTTTTATTTAATTTAATTCTTCGCCACTAAAGTTTCTTTCTTTTCTTGTGGCAACTAGAAGCAGCTTTGGATAATTTTGAAATTCAAACGTTAATTTTAGCCGTTCGGTAATTTCTAAATTTACACTTAATTATTACTTTGTTTTCGATTTAATTATTATTTGTCTTAATTTTTTTTGTTGTTGTTTTCCATTAAGGTTTTCAACTTTATTAATTTTTAAATTCAAGTTTTGCTACCAGGATTATTCTTCGCCATCTTGGCGCGTAGGTTTAGTGTTATCAGGTTTTTTGGCGTCATATTTACTGGAATCGTTTTCCGTTACAGTGGAACCTTCTTTTTTGTGTGCTTCTCTAGACGAGTGAGAAATTATTGGCAGCTACAGGTTCCCAGGGCCTTATAAGGCTTCTAGGTTACTTAAGAGCCTTCAGAGAATCCCAACCATTTTTTTATATATCATTATTTTTCCGTTGGAGCAAAATGATGCAAGTGTTGTATTTTTCTTCAGCAAGATTTTTCATTGTGATGATGCAAGCTTTGATTCTGCTAATTTGAAATCTTCTGGATTCTGCAATTTAAAACCTTCAGCAAATTGAATATGGTGTCATCAGAGGAAAAAAGTTTTTTCTTTTCATCTTTCTTTATTCAGATGAGTAGTGACAGCTTTTGGTGCTTCAAATGCTCGATAAAAAGAAAATCAGTAAGCTAGAGTGCTCTGATTATTCAAGCCCCTGCACTAAAAGATGATCAGGGTGCAATAATTCTTCAATAGCCTATATTCCGCAAAAATTTACATTAACTGTGTTGATATGAAAATGTGCAAGGAAACTTGTTAGTATACCAATAAATACGACTGTTTTACCTCAAGAACAAAACTGTAATTTTTGATATTACAAATTACCAAATTTTCTTACAACGTGTGCTTTGGTTAATTTTTTTTTTTATTACAAGCCAAGAAACAAAGACTGTGAAGTGTACTCTGTAAATGTACCGACATTTCTGCAGAATCAGATATTTCTTAAATTTGTGGTTTTCTACCTATGTATTAGTACATATATTTTTGAGCCTGCAGTGCGTTGTATTATGTGTAGCTACATATTTTTAATTTAGTTATACATTTTCCTAAAATATGCATCATCTTATATATGTGTAACTTGTGGCAGTGTTAAAAAGTAATTTAATTTAAACTATTCTAAAATAAAAGATTTAAATTCATAGATTTTTGATTCTGTTTAATTTCTCTGATTTTTTTACAACTGTATTGTACTACCACTATACGCAAAATTAACTTTTAATTAATGTAGCTTCTGAGGGTTTCAGATCAGTAAAGGTAGGTAGATTATTATTTCAATATGGCTTGAAATACTTATTATTGTGTTTATGATTTTGTACCCGGTCAATTAATTGTACAATATATGTTATAATTTAAATTTTATTTCTGGGCATCTACCTTCCCTTTAAATATTTTTATAAATATCACAAGCTACCCCAATTTCAGTATATTTAATGCCTTAATGTGCTTTTTTAACTTATGTTTGATTATTAACATTTAGGGGTCCCCATTTCTCTATTCAATTATTAACATTTTAGATGCGTGTTCAAAAGCAAGGTGTAATGCTCTAGAATTTAAAGGTGAGTTCATGGGTTATTGTATTAAAATTTTAAATTTACTGCCAACTAATTAAAATTTAGTAGTGATGCATGTCAAGTATTAAAATATTTTATATTTTGCTCAATGCTCAGTCTCCTTCAGAATTGCATATTTTAATTAGAAGAAATGATTTAATAGTATTATAAATTTCAATTTGTGTATTTCAGTATTTTATATATGATTTGGGTATTTTTTTTATAACTGATATAATATTTCCATAACTGTCAGTAGATTTTAAGTACAATGGCCCAAAGTCTTATCTCTTCTCTCACACCTAAAGGTGGTAAATATAGAAAACTTTGATTTTTTATAAAACAGTTTATTGGATAAAGATTGAGAAATGGGTAAAGCTAAAAAAATTCTAGTTCTAAAACTAAATTTAAAGGTGGAAGCATTAAAATTCAACAGTGAGCAATCCGAGATTGGAGGAATTGGATCATTTTGGATTCTTTTTGGTAAAAAGAAAGCGAAGAAAAAATTTTTGCAAAAACCAAATTTGAAGAAGCTCTCAAAGGCAATTTATTAACAATTTAAAACAAAAGTCAGTAATCTATTTCCAGATTTGTAAGAGCAAATTGATTATACCTGATGATTCTCTAATCCAAATAACATTGAGGAAGAATATTATAAACTTAACAGAAAAATTAAAGCTTTCAAAATTTATTGAAGCATTAAGACCAGATATTAGGGTAGAAGTTAAAAAAACTGGGTCTAAGAATTTCTAAAATCTGTATGTAATAAAGCTAAAAACATTGTAATGCTTTGAGTGATGATAGGTTGCAGAAATAAATGTTACAAGATTCTGGTATAAACCAGATTTTATCCACAATTAGTACAGATAAACAAATTTTAGAACTATCTGAAAAAGTAAATACTATCTTCCCAAAATTTGTGTGAATGGTTGTAGAAGCACCAGCAATAACTCCAATAATGTTCAAAGTAACCAACAATCTCCATATAGATTTGCAGCAGTTAAACCACAAAGTAATAATTATTTCGGTATTATACTACGTGGCAATTTACTACAGAGGGGTAATGTTAGGCAAACTACAACAGAACTTTTCGTGCAAATAGCACCATCCCTTATGGCTCTCGTGCAAATCAAAGGTAATTCTGGAAGAGGTTTCAGAGGTAATTTTAGATCTGTTTCTAATAGAGGTTTCAGAAACAATTTAAACTTCTAGAAGATTCTTGCAAACCACAAAAAAAGGAATTCTCTTTGGCAGGAATCTATAAAAAAAAAGTTTATGATTTTATAAAAAAAACAAAAAAAGTGTCTCTCGTGTAACCGAGAAAAAACAGACTAATGTCAAAGTGTTAGAGAAAGGCATGATGGTGAAATCTAAAAGATAAAAAATGTAATCAAAAAGCAAAATAATTCACCAAGCTAAAAATCAAAAGTAAGAAGCCAAAAGCTCAGCTAAACTGGCCAAATAAAATAAGAAAAAGTTTTAGATAATTCAGAAAACAAGTATTAATGTATTGCACTAACAATAGCAACAATCTTCAATTATATAAATATAAAAAATTTGTGGTATTCAGTTAAAATGTCTCATTGATTCAGAGCGCTAATGTAAGTTTAATTCAGCTACATTTGTTGATCAAATCAAAACAGAAACTAAGGTTAGAGTATATTTCAGAGTGGTGGGAATCAAAACTATAGATAACGCAATTTGTTCCCTTACATGTCAACAATTAATTTAAAATTCAAAATTGAAAAAAATGGTTCTCAGATCAATTTTTTTGTCACGATTAAACTCTTGGAATGCTCCAAGTATCATATATTCTTGGTTATGATTTCTTACAAAATAAAATTTATCATAGACACTGTAAACAAACAACTTCTAGTTGTTAATCAAAATTTGAGATTTTGAGGAAAATTCTCCTGTGTTGCGAGTGAAACTACTGGTTGTGACATATCTGAAAGTAGCAAAAACAAAAAAAGAAAGTTTTGAGCAAATTAACAACAATTTTGATGAAAAGGTAATGTCAGCGAGGAAACTTTTCTTAAACAATATCAAAATAGCCAATAATATTACGGTTCAGCCTTTCAACAGAAATTATAAATTCAAAAGTTCTAAAATATTTCCAAAAAACAAAGATCTAATTTTAATTTTCAAGAAAAATAAATGGTTACTTAATCAATGAATCTAAATGTTCCCTAATATACAATCTTTTCACACCATAATTGAAAATACTTACAAATAAAGTCATTCATATTAGAAAGAATACAATTATGGGCAAATTGTCAACATTTGATGTTAATGACATATATCTCCTTCTGAATCTGAAATTCCTCAAATTAACAGCAAACTTAAATAGAAATTCATAAAATGCGCAGAGATGAATTCTCAAATCTGATTTTAAACTTGATCATCTTAATGATAAAGACAAAAAGACATGCAAGATTTACTTCCTCCAAAAATTATAAGGTATTTTCAAATCATACAAAACTCTTAGTGAAACTTCTTAGTAATCCAAATTTTCCTGCGCCACTTTCCACTTCTAAATGAAACCTTATTCTATTCCTCTCACCCGTACAAAAAAATATACTCTGGCAGGGAAATTAATAATCTTTTTAGGGGGCAGGTATCATTGAACCATCTTCTTCGAGTTATTGTTTCCTGTAATTTTCGATAAGAAAAAACCAAAATCCTAATGATATTCTGAACTAAATTCAGAATGATTGTAGATATAGACTACCAATAGCATAACTTCAAACATTTCAAGATTTGTCTTTAAAAATTTCTGGAATTATTAAGAAACATTGCAGGTAAGGAAAATTTATTTGTGTTTTGGATTTGAAGTCAGCTTTCTTTCAAACCATTGAGAGATGAGGATAAGCAAAACTTGCATTTGTGCAGAAATGAGGTAATTTCAACAGAGCAGACTTCCCTTTTGGCTCCAAAACAGTACATCATATTTTTTTCACACATAATTTCAAAATGTTTAAATGGTATCACAGGTAAAATGTACATTTTTTCTTATTGACATTATTATGCAACAGATTCCTATGTGAACTTAAAGTAACTTTGCAGCAAGTATTTGATAGACTCTGCAAATTTAATCTTACTTTGGATCCATCAAAATTGCAATTATTACAAACCAGAGTACTTATCTTGGTTTTAGTTTAAATGCTTCATGGTTTTTTCTCCATCAGAACAGAATGTAAACAAAGTTACAAATTTTCCTGGGCCAAGAATTTAAAAGCAGGTACAAATGTTTTTGGGTATGCCTAGAATTATTTTAGAGTTTGATTTATGATTATGCAGGCATTGTTGAACCGTTGGTAAGTGCTAAGAAAACACTCCATTTGTTTGGTCAGTTGAATGTGAAAATGCTTGCCCAGCATATGCAGGAAATCATTCTCAAAAAACCTGTTAAAACTTTGATCCAAATTTTGCCTATTTCGTAATTGCCCCAATTCTTTGTAAAATCGCTATTTGTGGTATATTATTGCGAAAGACAGTGTTTACTATCCTTTAGGAATTTTTTTCTAGAAAATTAACACAACCCAGATATATAAATATCCTTCACGATACGAAGAGAATTGCTTGCTATTTATGCTTCAAATTAAAACATTTTCATGATCAATTATTGGGGGAAAAAATTTTGAACTCTTAATGATGCTAAACCATTAACTGAATATCAAAAGTCTTGACACAAGCCAGAAATGATTGCTAGGTAGTTATTGTATTGTTACTTTCTCATTCCTCCCACTCATATACTGGTAGTTTCGTCAACTGATTTTCTATCAGAGTTGTGGAGAGAAAATTCTTTCAAATATAGCATATCACTCTTTTCAACTATTAATCGCTTTCCATGCAAAACATTTCCAGTTGAACAAAGTAGAATGCAATTTTAGCAAAATTATGAATTGATTTATCTGTCAACAAACAATGTAAACAATATTTTTTCTTGATGTTAATTCAGGTTTTGTTAATGATAAAAAAATGCACATAAAAATAAAAGAAAATTGTAAATAGAATTATGATTCCTAAATCTCTAATTAAAGTTTTGTATGAGCTACCCCATACTCCACATTTTGGTGTAGGAAAACTTTGAATTCATTAGACATAAGTATCAATGGAAAGGTATGCTTACTTAGATACAAAAAAAAAAATTTTGTAGGCAGCGTGAAAAATGCCACAAAAACAAACCAAAAGCCAAATTAACTCAAACAGAAATGATTCCCAAAAGAAATCTTGCACCAGGTCAATTATATTTGCTATTGATGTTGTTGGCCAAAACCCTGGGTCCACAGACATATAAAATTTTATCTTAACTATAATTGATCACTATAGTAGATATTTAGAAAACCTATCCTTTACAAATATCACTTCTAGAACTATCATTAATTGTTAAACAAATATTTTTGCCAATTTTGGTCTTCCAAGATTTTAATCACTGATAATGCCACTAATTTATCTCAGAATGAGATGGTGGAATTTTTTGAACAGGTTAAATATTCAACATAGAAAATCTTCAATTTACTATCCAATGTGATAAGTTTGCTTGGGAGAGCTCACAGAACAATGAAAGAAAGTTTGGCATCAGTGTGGCGGAGTACTTTTCAGTGGTCAGAGAAACTTTTATTTTTTCCAAATTCTACTACAACAATTCAATTCATTTCTGGCAACCAAAATTTATCCTTAGAAATATTTTTGGCAAGAAAGCAAAATCTACCCTTTAAGATGGCTTTTTGAACCTATTACTGTTGAAAATGAATCAAAATATCACAGAAAATATCCAGAAATAATATGTTCCATAAGAAATGAGGTTTGCAAAAAATGAGGTAATATTTTTTTAAAAACAGTACTCCGCACATCAAGGAATTAGTAAAGTGCCAGGTGCAATTTGGGCATTAAAGGTGTTGTTAAGATTTTTTCTCATCCATGTGTTTCAGGAGAAATACTCAGGACCTTTGAGATTATAAGATTTTAAGAAATATAATTATGTCATTAAGAGTCTTAAGGACAACAAAACAATGAAACTTAGTAAACAAGATTTTTAAACAAAGAGCAGCTAGGCAAACCTTAGGAATTAAAAAATTTATTTGTGAAAAAGAGAAAAATTTCTTTAAAAATAAACATTTATGTCTATAATTGTTTTACAGATTTAAATGTGATATAAATTTTATTTACTACTTCATTTGTATTGTCGTACAATCATAAAGTGTCGTACATAAAACATAAGATGTATTGCTTGTAAGCACTACAGATGTTTCTTACTATTTTTATTTCACTATTATCCAAGATTATTCTATATGATGGTGATATCTTCCATTTTATATGAGCTTCACTCATTTTGTCAGGCTGGTCGAAATGTAGTAAGATAGGATATAGGTCTTGATAGGAATTGAAATTGTAAGAAATTTTATGTATATAAAAATTATACTGCATGAATTTGCAGCTTTTTTGAAGCTATATACATCACAACTGATTGACTTTATTTCAGGGGAGTTTCAATTCTGTATCAAGACATATTTAAATTTTTCCTATTGTTTTTTGGGTCTCGAAATATTTGCAGAAATGAAAGAAATAGATAAGATAAATTTGAAAAAAATATTTGTGTGTGGATGAAATTATTATGGCATAATTTTTACATGGTATTATGATGTGTTTGAGATTTTGTTGTAGTTTCTTGGGAGGAGAGTGGAACCAATAGAAGCAAGAATGTAAATATGTATATAATTATGCAATATTTTTTAAATTTTATGTGTATAATGTCTATGTGTTAATGAGTAAATTTTGAAACTGTTTTCAGGAAAGGAAATGCTTCCAGTCAATTTGCAGCAAAATTTTTTCCCGTTGGGGGGGGGGAGATGTTAGATTGCAAATGTGCATCAACATCTTTTGTTTAGCCTCGCAGTATTTTTTATTTAATTTTAATTCTTACATAAAAGTTTCTTTCTTTTCTTGGCAACTTTGGATAATTTTGAAATTCAAACGTTAATTTAGCCGTTCATTTAATTTCTAAATTTTACTAGTATTTCTTTGTTTTCATTTAATTATTATTTGTCTTAATTTTTGTTGTTGTTTCCAGTTAAGGTTTTCAACTTTATTAATTTTTAAATTCAAATTTTGCTACGGATTATTTCTTCGCCATCATTGGCGCGTAGGTTTTAAGTGTTATCAGGTTTTTGGCGTCTGTTACTGGAATCGTTTTAGTTCTTGATTGGAACCTTCTTTTTTTGTGCTTCTCTCTGAACCAGTGTAGGGTGGCAGCTGCAGGTTCAGGGCCTTTATAAAGACTTCTGGGACTATGAGACCTTCAGAGGAATCAACCATTTTTTATATATATCATTATTTTTCCGTTTGAGCAAAATGATGCAAGTGGTATATTTTCTTCAACAAGATTTTTTCAGTGATGTGATGATGTAAGCTTTGAGGTTACTGCTAATTTGAAATCTTCTGGATTCTGCGAATTTAAAACCTTCATAGAGTGAATGGTGTCATCAGAAGGGAAAAGTTTTTTCTTTTGTCTTTCTTTATTCAGATGAAAATTAGCGGCAACTTTTGGTATAAAATGTCTGATAAAAAAAAGAAGAAAAAAATCAGTAGCTAAGAGTGCTCTGATTATTCAAACCCTGCACTAAAGATGATCAGGGTGCAATAATTCTTCAATAGCCTGCTCTGCAAAATTTGCGTTAACTTTGTGTGGTGATGAAAATGTGCAAGGAGAGCATTAGTATACCAATAATGCGACTGTTTTTACCTCAAGAACGAAAACGTAATTTTTTGATATTACAAATTCTCAAATTTTTCTTACAACGTGTGCTTTTAGGTTAATTTTTTTTATTACAAGCGAAACAAGACTGCTGATGTGCTCTGTAAATGTACCGACATTTCACCACCAGAGAATCAAGATGTTTCTTAAATTTGTAGTTTCTACCTAATATCCTTATTAGTATATATTTTGAGCCTGCAGTGCGTTGTATTATGTGTAGCTACATATTTTTAATTTAGTTATTACATTTTCTAAAAATAATGCATCATCTTGTATATGTGTAACTTGTGCTTGAGTGTTAAAGTAATTTAATTTAAACTATTCTAAAATAAAAGATTTAGAATTCATAGATTTTTAGTTCTGTTTAATTTCTCTGATTTGTTTTTAGCTAGTGATGTACTACCACTATACGCAAATTAACTTTTAATTAGTGATGGCCTTTAGGGTTTTCAGGTCAGTAAGGTAGATTGAATTATTTCAATATAGCTTGAAATGCTTATTGTGTGTTTATGATTTTTGTACCCAAGAATTAATTAATTGTACAATATATATTATAATTTAAATTTTATTTCTGGGCATCTACATGCTTCAATATTTTATAAATATCCTAGCTACTACATTCGATATATTTAATGCCCTTAATATTACTTTAACAACATATTTGATTATTTACATTTGGTGCTTTATTTAATTATGCTTACTAAATATGAGGGGAATTGTATCGAAAGAATATAGAAAAGAAATTTCTTCTTTCAATGGCTGCAACATGAAACAGAAAAATGCTTATGAATCATGCGATTTACGCAGCGTAGAGTGATGTTGCTATAGAGAATGTGCAACAACTAAGTTTCCCTCGAGTTCATTTACCTTACTAAACTGACAAAGAAAAGAAGAACTGGGGAAATATTGTATTGTAATCGGTCCCATGCATATAAAAAAAAAAAGGGCTCTGGGAAACTTGGGTCATCTGTTACTACCTACTATGTGTTATTATATTAGTGCTATTGACGTTATTTGATTAGACGTCCCAAATTAGCTAGGAATGCTTATGCTTAGTGTCACTTTCATCTTTTGATTTAGCTGAAAGCAAGATTGCAAATCTGAAATATCTTTTGTTACAGCAGTAGTGTACTAGATTAAATACAGATTGCTCTTATAAGGTTATTTCGGTGAAATTCAAGGATGCACCCTCTGGACGATAGAGAGTAGTAGCATCTGAAAGTCAAATCTACACATTCTGGGGCATGACACTGATGTGATTTCACCTTAAGTCAATTCTGGCAAAATAGTATATTATCCATCACGTCATTGCCTGAATGATGACATCAGCAGTAGTATGTCATAACAGCAGAAACAGTATGGTCCTAGTTTGGGGAATTTGTACTCTAACGGGAACAACGCATTGAACTTTGTAAATCATTGCTCTGCCTATATAACTGATAACTCAAAATTACAAAGTTGACCGGTGTATTAGGCTATAAGCTATATTGCCAATAAATTCTTGTATGGAGATAAAATTTGATTGAATTTCCATCCTTCCTACGTGAATGGTATCTTTTGTCTTCATTCATTAGTAAATTATTTTATTTTCAAATCTTTTCTAATTTCTATACCACTCTGTATTTTAGACTAAATAGAATGGCTCTGTGAAAGCTTTAATGGATCTTAAACAGGGGCCGCTTTTCCGGGGTGATATTTCCAACTCTCCAATGTTAATGAATTTATTTTGCAATCAAGAAGCTGTCTTGTAGTTTTAAATGAAGTATCTGATTTTCTAAGGTTTCCATATCTTGAGAATTTCTAAGTGGATCCTGAACAATGTTACCCCTTGAATATTACATCTAAAGCCACCTTAAACGAGCAGATAGGTAATTAGTCTTCAAGTTTTGTTACTATATTCGATATCTGTTACTGAATACCTGAAAATCAAATAAGACTTGCTTAAAGAATAAAATTTATCTCTTCGGAATGATATCATGATTTATCGTCTAGCAGTATCTGCTATGTAATGCATTTTATTAAATAGTTTTAACCAGACATTTTTGTATAAATCTAATTGGACGATGTCATTACAGTTTTGTTGATGATCTTTTTATAGCGTATTAGCTGACAGCCCGCCGTTGCTCGAGATCCAAATATTTTGCATATTCTCTTTCCTCCGTTCTCCTAAAGGTGCGTATACACTTGCGAGAGCAGGAGCCGAATGAATCGTTTGTAGATGAATGCTCACCAAGTGTAGACGGGTTATTTTATTTCCACGAACAGTCCAGTGCTGCTGGCGGCGAACTGTGCCAAAAACTGTAATCATCCAGGAATTCAAAGATTCATATTCTGGATTGGTACGGGTTAATGTGCTGTTCGCTGGATACGGCGAATCCTGCTTCGAACGAAAGATCTATATTTAGATAAGCGCTGTGCTTCTTGAATTTTTTTTTTTTTTGCCTTTTCTCTGTTAATTATGGGTGGACAGAACTAAACATATTCATATTAATAAAGTTTACAGGAGATTAAGCCTTTTCTCAATGTCAAGACCACTTTTGGACCGTTATGAAAAACTTAAAGAAGGTTTTCCGACAGAAAAAGGTGAGAAATGCAGTATCTGATGACAGTGTAAAGAAAAAGATTATATGCTTGGCTACCGGCTGGAAGGAATAAAAATTCCATGGAAAAGGAAGAAAATATAAGTTATAAAATATAAAGGAATACAAATATATATATTTTTAAGAAACAATTTTAGTTTTTATTCTTGAAAACAATTTTTTATAGCAGTAGCTTTATATAATAAATTTTCAATTGCTAGTCATCTTGGTTAAGTTACTAGTCCATAATACCTATTTATTTTAAAATTTCCCCATTGTTTGATGAGGTTAAAAAATATGAATTTTATATAAAATTAAAATTAATGCGAAAAGAACGAACTTTTTTTGTGCTTTAGCTGAGATAAATTTTAATAATAAAATTTTGAATTGCATTTAATGAAACAAAATTTTAAGACAAAATATCACATGAGTGAAATTTTCGTAATTAAAATGTCTAACACCAAAGAGACCTGGATTGTAATGATTGTGAGATAAATAAGAAACTTAAAATATATAATTAGAAAAGAACAACGAAATTAAATTATGTATTCGTTTTGCAATTGTTATTTAATTTGGTTAAGTTACTAATTCAGACTGTAACTTCAAATGTCAGCTTTGTCGTTTGATAAGATATTATGAATTAGCTTTAAAATATGAATTTTATGCAATCTGAAAATAATGTAAAGTTAATTTTTTTCAACTCTGCTTTTGAATATTTTTATATTAAGTGTTTTTTTTTTTTAATATTAGAAGTGTATTGAACTAAATGACTACGCATAGCCAAATTTTTCATGTTTTGCCAATCTAAATATCTAGAACGAAGGAGACCCCAGAATTATATAATAGTTGCGAAGATTGACATGAAAGTTAAATTAGAGCTAAGAGCAAAATCATTTTTTCCCTTTACTGCAATTGCTTTTGGTTAAGTTATAAATTCGAAATGCGTCACTATTAATATTTTACTTTTGTTGTTTTAGAGTAAGACTAAAATGTATAGAAATTCGAAATAATTGTAAATATTTAAATTTTTAACTAAATGTCTATGGTCATGGCCCAATTATAAATTCATCTAAATTAAGATATCTAGAATTTAGTTTAGTTACATTAACGTCCAGTTCTGAAGAAACGAGGACTCTCTTGGGATGGACGTTGTCGTACAGACAAGTAGTCAGATGACAAAGGACGGCACCTTAGCTGGTACCCTCACCAAGCTTCCTGATCACTGTGGGGGGGGACATTAGGCACAGCTGATAACTGGAGGAATCGGGTTTCCCGAGACTAAGACCTCTCGGCCCCGAAACTAGAAACTATATCGCTATGCCGCTGGGGCCGTTTAGATATTCATGCCAGAGAAAAGAACCTGGGCCCACAATAATAAAAGCGAGAATCAAAAGAAGCACAATCGGTAATTAGAAAGTGAGCAGAAAATATTTTTTTCCAATTACTTAAAAGAATCAGTTTGAAGTTGGTGCAGCAAAATGTTTCGCTTCACAAGTCTTATCAAATAAAATCTAAAACCATTTTCACTGAATGGTTTTAGTTGAACATTTAAAAATGTATATAATATTAAAACTGTGCAAGTGAAATTCTACTTTGGGTTTATGTATCAAAGCAAACTTCGTTAAACCTTACAGCACAAATGAAAAATATTTACACGATTAAGCGATTTGATAACCAAATTAAATTAGTTTGATTTTTATAACAATGAAAGTATTGTTTAGGAAATCATAAAAAAGAAATATTATTTTAAAATTATTTAAAATCAAAGGAAAATAATTACGATAAATTAATGCTTTGGTATGGGTCTCATAAAATACGATTTGTTTTGTTTCCCAAGATTAACCCAACGTGAGGTTCCTTGTTAAAATTTGGATTCCGTATATGTCGAGTGAGTAAAACCAGTTCTGTAGTTCTGGCTCCATTAGTATCTTTTCTAAGGACAGATTCAAGAATTATTCTCTACTAGTCAAGAAAGACTGGCCCATAGAGAATTTTATTATATTTATATTGAATTCCTGCGACTGTGAAGATGCTTTGTTTTAACCGGAACTGTTAGAGTTTTTTGTATAAAGGAATAACCTTTTGCTGTATTCTTCCTTTTTTTCATGACAGATTCTTTAAGAAAATTCAACACGAAAGTGGAAAGCATTAGGGTTTTAGAGAGAGAAAGGGAAGGAAAAAAGGTATGATTCTTAACAGTATGCGTATCGAACGTTTTAAATGTTAATGTTAAAAAAATATATGGTTTTCTTGCAGCGCATTGCAATTAGATATTAGCTAAATAACGTCGAAAATATGAACAGTACATTCTTGATTGGAATTTTGCAATTTTTTTGACTCAACCATCTATTATGTGTGTAATTTTATTCATGTTAATGGATTTTTTACTATTAGTGATTTATTATGGTAATAACAAATTTTTTATTTATTTATAATCAAGTTGAAAAAATAGTATAGAACATTTTTATGGTTAAATCATTATTTGATATATGCTTAGAAGCACCGTTTATACGCCTTTCAAAGGGACTGTGAAAAATGACGAATAAATGAAAAGGCAATGTTCTCAAGAATGAATTACAATGCATAATACAGATGCATCAGGACTGTAGTGAAACGACTTATACAAATATAATCGATGTATAGATAAGAAGCAGTATAAACGCCGCTTTACTGTACATTGTTTCACCATATCTTTCTGCAAGGTAAGAATAGGAAGAATGTCTTCTTTGCAAATCCTTTATGGAATGTTTGGAATCTTTTTTTCACTTAAATTTTGGTTTTGTAATAGGTATTGTACATATTGTAATCTAGTGATTTGTTTCTATAAAGTTATAATTTCTAATGATAAAAATGCGAGGAAATGAGTATAATTAATTTTCAAATTTGTCTTTTTTTATATTAATTTCAAAGCAGGTTTACCTTATTTTGCTATTTTGAACATACAACCCTGATTACTAAACAATTGGCGTATTCAAATTGGAGGCTATCTGGACTGTATTTAATTACAATTGCTTCTTCAATACATTGTAAGTATATATCTCCATTATTTTTTTTATCAAATTTTTTCGTGTTTAATAAATTTGCCTCTCCAATTAGTCAAAGCGTAAATTGAATAATTCTCTAAATTAATCGCATTGCATTTTATTGTCTTCATACTCTTCTTGACAAGTTCAACGCTTCCAAAGACCTTCACCCCATTAAATTCTTCCTCTATAGCACAAGGTTGATGACTTATGGGTTCGAAGTATATACGCTGTTCGCGCAATTCTATGGAACCAGATGCATTCGTAGTAGAATAATTTATTCCAACACCCCTGAGACTAAACAAACTCTTCTCATTTCGATTGAGAGCAGTATATAAAATGATCCCAAGTCTGGAATTTTCAGCACCTTCCCCCCCCTCCAGACCTTTCAAAAAACCTCCATATCGGTGATTAACAGCGATGATTGGCGGATTCAAGCCCATTCATCCATTTCTATGGAACGCAAATCTGTTCGTCTTGAAAAATTTCCTCAAACACGCAGCAATCATGCAATAACTGTTTTTAATCGTAATTTCAGTTCGCCAAGTGTATACCACCTTAATATATAGACAATCGATGAAACAAAAAATGCACCTTCAAAATAAAACTTTTATTCCAATAACTTATTTTAGTACATCTCAAAGAGAATATTATACGAGTAATAAATAAAAAAGTAAAAGAAATTGGAAATGAATAGACGGCACCAGCTAATAAGGCTCAAAAGATAATACTTTAGGAGAAATAAATAAAATAAAACATAAAAGACAAAAAAAGAGATTAAAACTGCAAAGACTAATAAATTGAAACACCGGAAGTATAGCTTTTCTTCACAAATGGATAAAAGAAATTTACAATAATAAGGCAAAAAAAATACTTGATTTATCGCCAAAATTAAGCAACTAGTCAGCTCAACTCATCTGTGGATTAAAGAAACTAAAATTTTTGCTTAGTCTTGGAGAAAAAGCTTATCCATCTTAACTATCTGGTCTAAGCCTGAGTATATTTGCGTTTTTTTTAAATAAATTTTTTTGTATTTCCTTGCAATTTCAATTAATTAAATGTCAGAAATTCAGGAGTTAACATTTATTTTTTCCCGTAAGGTTCATAGCAATGACAACTGCTGCTGTCGTTGAAGGCCTGAAATAATTCAACCTTTTGAAACAATATTTTAGAAAATAACGATGAATATCATTGAATGAGAATGGGGCACAGGTATATGAAATTTTGCAGGTATATAAAAATATTGAGAAAATTCGGGAATCAAATATACAAACATAATCAGGGCCGCTCTATCGGATTAACGTGCCCCTCACTGCATAAGAAAAGTACTAGAGAAAAACCACGATACCCCTAGTGCGAGGTGGTAGGGAGCCAGGAGGCTAGCTAGAGGTCCCACACCTTCCTCATTAAAACCTGCATTTAGGTATAAAATATATAGATTGCCCATGTTTCACCGATTAAGATGCACTCGAAGGAAGGTTAAATAAATAAAAGAAACCTAATTCAGATTCTAAAATATTTTTTTACAGCGTTTGCTCCCTCTTACGCTAATCCACCACTGTGCTAAATTTGGTAACAGTAAGTCAAACAGTCTAGGCGTGTTTGAAGAACAGAGAAAAAAAAAAAAAGCATATACTAAAATGCTAGCAATACGTAACT